>JAJJXB010000049.1:0-260221 GCA_024521645.1 Morchella snyderi | reverse complement strand
GCCCGCCCGCGCCGTGCGCCCAACACGGTGGATGTACGTCTTCGAGTCCGCGCCAGATCATGGTTGATGACGGCATCCACGCTCGGGATATCCAGCCCGCGCGCGCGACATCCGTGGCCACGAGGATGTTTCCTCGCGCCGCTCTTGAACTTGTTGAGCGCGCCCAGGCGCGCGCTCTGGCTCATCTGGCCGTTGAGCGGCACGGCCTTGAGCCCAGGAAGCGCAGCATGATGGCGACGCGGTTGGTCTCGAGCACGGTGCGCGCAAAGATGATGATGTCTGGCCGGCGAGCTCGTTCATCAGGTAGACGAGTAGGTGTCCTTGTGCTTGAAGGGGATGAAGAGGAAGCGCTGGATCAGCGTCGACACGGTCGAGTACTTTGAGCCCACCTCGACCTGGCGGGGGCGTTGAGCGATGCGCGCTGCAGCTTCTCGACCTTTGAGGTCATGGTGGCGGAGAAGAGGTAGGTGTTTGCGCGTCTTTGGGATGACCTTGAGGATCTTGTCGAGGATGGGGCCAAAGTCCATGTCCAGCAGCCGGTCGGCCTCGTCCATGACCAGGTACTTTAGCGTGCGCAGGCTGAAGCCCTTTGTGTTTTCGAGATGGTCGAGCAGTCGGCCGGGCGTCGCGACGACAATGTGCGGCTTCTTCCCCAGCGCCACGGACTGCGTCATCATGTCCATGCCGCCCACAATCACGGCGCAGCGGACGCCGATGCCGCCGCCGAGGGCCTCGAACTGGTCGCTGATCTGGTATGCGAGCTCTCTGGTGGGCGCAAGCACGCAGGCGAAGAGACCGATGGGGTTGTTCCACAGGGACTGCAGGATGGGGAGGGCGAAGGCGGCGGTCTTGCCAGACCCGGTTTCGGCGAGCGCGATGAGGTCCTTGCCGGAGAGGGCGGCGGGGATGGAGAGCGCCTGGATGGGGGTGGGTCTTGTAGTTGAGGGTTTCGCAGGCGTGCAGAGCGACTCCATTACGCCTAGCTCGGCGAAGGTCTTTGGCTCTTGTGGTTGAGCCTTCTCGGCGGGTTTCTCGGCGCTGGCTTCGTCTTCATTGGCAGGCTCTGTGTCTGAGACTGGGACTGGGACTGAGTCTGATTCTTTGGGGTCTCGGGATTGTTCTGTGGGGTCCTGGGGAGCTGTTTCTTTGGAATGCTCTTCCTCTTCCTCTTCCTCTTCCTCTTTCTCGGATTCGGACTCGACTGCTGGTGCGGGCTCGGGGATGGCTGCCAATGCCTTTTTTGATTTCTGCTTAGTCGGGGGACCTCTTCTTTGGCTTTCTTGTCCCTGCTCTCTCTCTGTGCGCTCCTCTGTCTCTTCTCCACACCGCTGGCGTGGGAGACCTTTAGCTTCTTTGCCGGGCCCTCCATAGTGCTGTCTCTTTTTGTTTCGCAGAGGTCTGTAGATTGGGGCAAAGGCGTGTTGGAGATCGAAAGAGAAACGAAAGTGGAGCAGATAATTTTCAGCCTCGGGTTACCCTGCCTCATATGACTTCATATGAAGCGATGCTACGCCATACCCGGGCTGAGATATAAGTAAAATATCCTACACCGCAATGGCCACAAACACCGCCGGGAGCGAGTCTGCAACTCCTAACCCGCCCGCCGCCCCCGCCACCCCCCCATGACGCTCCTCCTCCACAGCAGCCCACCGCCCCCCGCCGCCCGAGACCGTCCAGCAATGCCTCACGCTCCTCTCCAGCCGCGGCGACACCAGCCGCTTCGTCGGCCTCGCCCTCCTCTCCTCGCTCCTCTCGCACATCACCGACCGCGCCCTGCTGCTCCGATGCTGGGCCGCCATGCCCCAAACCTTCCTCGACCGCCTGCTCCGCGCCGGCAAGAGCACGAACAAGACCCCCGAGGAGGCCCGCGACATGGTCGAGCTCGCGGTCAGCGTCATTGGCGCATTCACGACCCTCATGACCCCGGACGAGTACGGCGCTGCGCTGCTGGAGAGGACGACGGGGCTCGTGAACGCGCTGGAAGGGAGCGCGGCCGTCACGAAGGCGTCGATTCTCAAGACGCTGCTGGCGTTATGGGGTGGCCCGCGGCGCGCATGTGCTGCTGCGGGGTGAGACGGAAGTGCTCATGAGGCTTGTGGATGCGGCGGCGGAGATGGAGATGGCGATGCAGGTGCTGCTGCATGCGTTTGTGAATGCGGACCGGGATGTGGCGGGGGAGGCGCTCGCCCGCTTTCTGCCGGAGCTGTGCGGCAGGATTATGGGCATGGACGGGCAGCTGCAGGCACGGGTGCTGAAGTTCCTGGCAGAGCTGCTGGCAAGAGTGCCGCCAGAGGTGAGTGGGTGGGTGGGCGAGTGATGGCCTGTGAAGGCGTGTGTGCTGACGGGTCCACAGCAATTGCCGGACGACACGGCGTGGGTGTCGACTCTCTACGATGCGCTGCTCCGCCTGCTGGGTGCCCGACACACCTCTGCGATCCGGCACTCGGGCATCGTCATCGCCGCCGCGCTCCTGCACCGCTACCCCCGCCCGCGCTACTGTTCAGCCCCGCGAACGTCACCGCGCCCAGATCCCGACGCAAAGCCGCCGCTGCACCACTTCCTGCAGCTCACGCTCATCACCCTCCGCGCCTCGTTCCCCTCCCTCCTCGAGTCGCTCAACACACCTACCTACGCCGCCACCTCGCAGACCCTCGCCGCCGCATACGACATCACCGCCGCCCTCCTCACCCACCTCATCACCGCCTCCGACGACGACGACGACCACGACGACTCCTCCAGCACAGCCCTGCCACCCACAACCCTCCTCCAGCTCCGCACCGACCTCTCCGAGACCTTCTCCCTGACGCTCGAGCACCTGCGCGACCGCTGGGACGCGGCCTTTGCCGGCGCCTCCGGCCTCGAGCTGGACCTCACGCCGGGGCACGGCGAGCCCGGCGTGCCCCTCACCCTCACATGGGACCACGGCGCCCCCGGCGGGCTCCTCCGCGACCCCATCATCATGGCGTCCGTGCGCGCGCTCGCGCTGTGGCTGCGCGAGGACGAGAGCCTGCGCGTCGAGGCCGGCGGGCTGATGGACGTGTGGCTTGGGCTGTGGGCGCGCGGGGCGGACGCCGGCGTGGACTACCGCGTGTGGGTTGTTGCTGCGCTGGAGGGCGTGCTGGAGGAGGAGCATGGGCGCGCGGAGTTTGCGCGGTGCGGTGGGTGGCGCGTTGTGTTTTCGGATCTGAAGAGGATCTATAATTCCCCGGGCGGCGGGGGGGAGCGGGGGAGGAGGAGGATGAGGATGAGCTGCGGGTGGGCGTTGCGGAGGCGCGGCTGCTGGCAGAGGGGGTGGCGTTGGCGGGGGAGGCGGCGGAGGGGATGGTGGTGGATGCGGTGGCGCTGGCGGGGATCAAGGGGACGAGGGGCTGCGGTTGGAGCTGGATGCGGAGGTGCTCAGGCTGGCGAGCGCGTGTGTGGTGAATGTGCACCGCGGCGTGAGGAAGCGGCTGGCGGGCGAGGTGGCAAAGGTGAAGGAGGTGGCGCGGAGGCTGGTGCTGGACTTGTATGAGCGCGGGGCGGCGGAGGAGGAGAGCGAGGTGATGGCACTGGTGGCGGAGGTGGCGGAGGAGATGGAGGGGCTGTAGGGAGGTGGGTTTCCCCTTTCTAGTTTTCCCTTATGGTGGTAGTCTTTTTGTACAGTAGTGATCGTGGGGAACGGGCAGACTGTAGTAGCAGTGCGCAATGGGCAGACCGTGTTATGGCAGGCCCAGATGCACCGGTGTGTGGAGGTGCTTTCTGGCACTCTACGAGCTGGTGAATCTTTTCCTGCCGCAACAAACGGGATCTTGGGGACCGTGGTCTGGGAATATCAAGAAATATGGGTTCTGGAGGTGTTGGGAGAGCAGTGCCACTGGGGGGTTGGGGGGGGGGGGGGTGCCCGGGCATCTACGAGGAGGTATATAGTCAATATAATTGTCCCACGGACTTTACATGTAGCTTTCTATGATTTTGGTATTGCGGCGCTTTCAACGGGTTTATATCATTGCTTTCACCCACGCCCGAGTCAGGTGCCGGCGCCAATGATGTTTGGTATTCGAATGCGGTATCAGTATTGATTATACCATAGACCCAAAATACTTAATTTTGTGAAGGCCATTTGGGGTATTTATACATAGGGCCCTTGCAGGTAGTGGGCGGGCGAGGTAGGTCGCAGGGGAGGGTCGAGTGACAATTTGTGATTGGAGCGGCGGTTTTGGCAATCGAATATAGTGCAAACCGTAACAGCAAAGACAAAGATAAATAAAATGGTAAAAGAAAACAAGCTAGGCTAACTCGACTGAAAATAAAATATCATGCTAAAGTACACACTCAGGAACTTTAAGTGTTGCGGTAGTTGCCACACATATTTAGTTATTTCCCTGGCAGTAAACCCTAGTAATTAGAACGAAATTTATTCCAAATATTTATGAATAATGAACGTCTACTATGTATTTAATTGCTTCAAATTTCTGTTCAAAGATTTTCTGTAACTAATTATTTCTCTATGAATAAATCTATAAATTGGAAGATACAAGACATACTCCAAATTATTAGCGAAAAAAGAGATAAACCAAGCCAAAATCCAGTGCTCAGATGTCTTTCATGCCTGAATGCATGTCTTGGACAACAGTAAACTTGTACAAGCAGAAAATAATTAGGAAATAAGACATAAATAAAAAATTTTTGTAAATAACTTTCTAATACATGTTTTCTTTGAGGAAGCATAAATTACTTCCAAACTATAGTTTTTGATAAATCAAAGTATACAGAACTATCAAGTCTGCGAGTCCTCCAGTTTCTTATAAAAGTAATAGTACTAGAATTGATACACAGACTAATTATACGAGATATTTATAAAACTGATGACTATTCGACTCTTCCGGGGCTGATAAACATATTACCTTAGCTTTACTTCATCAGTAAGCCGTCCCAACTTAACTGAAGACACAGGAGAGATGATAGGTATCTGGAACTACTTACCAAACTTTAATTGTTTGCAGGGCTTAGCGGCTTACCTTACTTGTGCTCCGGAGACTCCTGAATGATTTGAGATGTCTTTCCAAACTCTGTGGATGTCATTGGGAGGTTAAGTAAAACCTATTTAATTGTCTCATAATAGCAGATACAGCTATTTGAAATGCTCATGAGTGTTATGGCGTTGTTGCAGGTAATATGAATGTGGTGGCGTGAAGAGAAGTTTGGTAGCAATGGTCGGAGTATAAGTCATATGGGATCTATGTATTTCTATTTGGTTTGGTTTTATTCTATCTGTTTCCTTGTTCGTACATCTGAGTCATACTCGGAGAGGGGTTATTCGGTTATATAAAGGGTCCTGTCTGCATTCTACGTCTTGTTTCTTTTTCTTTCCTTTTCTCATCACGCAACCTCCTGTATTATAGAAATATTATTAGTTTTTATTCCTCTATAGTCCAACGCCTACGATCTCTTTATCTCGACGGGCAAGAGAGTTCCAAGATACTTTGCTTGCTTAGAGTCTACCTCTAAGCCTCCTATTTAGATTGTCTTCCTTGCACTCTTACGCCTTTGTCTAAAGTCTCCACGTAACAATGAGGCTATACCAAGAACGCTTAACGTATTTAATAATCTCTGGATAAATATTCTTATCTCCTAATATGTAATGACAGCAGCAATCATATAGTAAGCATCAACAAAAACGAGTTCATGTCTTGTTGCGTTTAAGCGTACCAGAGGCAATAGATTTAATCAGCCTGAGGTACACTAGGCATGCAAGAAGTTTTTTTATGCAAATCCCTACGCCTTGGCAGAACTAAACGCAACACATTTGTCTTTTGAAACAAATACATAGTCTTTTAGCTAAAAGACGACCCCCTCAGCATAGACGGAGACAGCTTTGACCCAGTTAACAGATTTCATTAGCAATCATTTCGGTCAGAATGAGACAACTTGCCAAAAAGTACATTGAATAGGACAAAATTTCTGCGCAATTGTCACATATATCCATGTACCTGTCTATTTAATTATAGTGTCCATATGTCCGTGCCCTTCTGACCTCCGCTCACTGGCTGCTCCAAGCACTACCTCGCTCTATATCCATCTGGCCACCTGTCTGCCCAGCTACCTCCCTAACTTCCCGGCTGCTTGACTGCCTGACTGTTATGTCGAGACTATAGACGAAGACGTATGGGTCTAAGGAACATAATTTAAACAGGAGGCTTAGAGGTAGACTCTAAGCAAGCGAAGTATCTTGGAATTCTCTTGGCCGTCTAAACCAGGAGCTCGTACATCAGCAAAAAAAACGAACTGCCAAGACGAACTGTACGTCCAGACGTACCGATTCGTCTTTTGCGACCAAAACCTCGTCTTTTGCACCCAAATACTCGCCTTTTGGTCGTCCCGCGCATCCCGGAGCTCCGAAATATGACAGGTCGTCTTTTAGCGTCTAGTATGCGTCCTAAATGTGATATCTCGTCTTTTAACGCCTTTTAACGACGCGCGGATGTGATATTCCGCCTAAGTACTGGCGCTAATGCTAATAGCGCTAGCTAATGACGTCAGATTTGACTCGAGGATCCACCCACCCTCCACAATACACCTAGCTACCTTGCCTCCTACCTCGCCTCCTACCTCACCTCCTACCTCACCTCCTACCTCACCTCCTACCTCCTGCCTGTATCGACGCCTACTTCCCGCCTGTATCGACGCCTACCTCCTGCCTGTATCAACGCGTAGCTCCAGGCTGTATCAACGCCTAGATACGTATTTACCTTCCTCTCCTTTTTGACGCCTTAACTGACACCGCTGCATGCACCAAATCGTCAGCATATCGACGCCGCTGCAGGCTTCAAATGCTCCAGCATATCCCCCCTGCAGGCTCCAAATCGACACCTCCTAAGCAGCGAATACTGGAGCATTTGGACACCCCCCAGGCAGCGAATACTCCACCATTTGGACACCCCCCAGGCAGCGAATACTCCACCATATGGACACCCCCTAGGCAGCGAATACTCCCCCATATGGACACCCCCAGGCAGCGAGCTCAGCGTGGAGGCAGCTCAGCAGCGAGCTCAGCGTGGAGGCAGCTCAACGGGGAGCTCATCGGGCAGGGAGGTCAGCTGCGAGCTCAGCGGGCTGGCAGCTCAGCGGGGAGCTCAGCGGGCTGGCAGCTCAGCAGCGAGCTCAGCGTGGAGGCAGCTCAACGGGGAGCTCAGCGGGCAGGGAGGTCAGCTGCGAGCTCAGCGGGCTGGCAGCTCAGCGGGGAACTCAGCGGGCTGGCAGCTCAGCGGCGAGCTCAGCGGGCTGGCAGCTCAGCGGCGAGCTCAGCGGGCTGGCACCTCAGTGCGCAGGAGGGCAGGTCAGCGGCGAGCTCAACCCGCTATTCAGCGGCGAGCTCAACCCACGGGCAGGAAGGCGGCGGGGGCAGGAGTAAGCGGAGGTGGGTGGGGCGCTTAGATCTGTGTACATAGAATTACGTAGACATATGGATCAATATACATGATATTTGCGCAGAACTGGTGTCCTAGTCTATGTACCGATTGCCTAGTGACCTCATTCTGCCAGCGAAATGTGCTGGCGGGAGCCGTTAATCGGGGCAAAAGCTACCCAGGTGTGGACCCGGTGTTCGTTTTGGGGTCAAAAGACGACGTAATTCGGTCAAAAGACGACGTAATCCGGTCAAAAGACGAGTTCGTCTTTTGACCAATAGACGACTCCGCGACGAGAACGGGAGAGATGTTCGTATTTTCCCGTCGAGACGATGTCTTTTTGCGCCGAGGCGTAGCCATGCAGGTAAGAAAACCTCTCATGTGCCTGGTGCGCCCAATGGCGCCGGGTGCGCCGTGTACGCCCAGGAGCGTCAGAATGGACCCTATTTTTTGCTGATGCAAGCGTGGAACTATAGAGGAATAAACCCAATAATATTCCTATAAAATACAAGAGGTAGCGTGAAGAGAAAAGGAAAGGAAGAGAAACAAGACGTAGAATGCAGACAGGACTCTTTATATAACCGAATAACCCCTGTCCGAGTCTGACTCACAGAACCTAATGGAAATACATTGAAACCCATATGACTCATCCTCCGACCGTTGCCACTACACTTCTCTTCACGCCCCAACACATTAATCTATTACCTGTCACGACGCCATAACACTGACTGCTTGTCTATCAGCATGACTGCATGCTGTAGTGCATGACTGACTGCATGCCTACCTGCCTAACTGACTGTCTCTCTTCGTATATTTGACGCCGATTTGGTACCACATCAGGCTTCAATTCGGGTGTTGATTTGATGCCAGGTAGGTGTCAATTTAAGTATCAATTTAGTGTTGATTAGATGTCGATTTGGGTGTTGATTTGAGTATTGATTTGGTGCAGGCTTGGTGTTGATTTAGTTTTTGTAGTAGTGTCAGTAATTGCGTCAAAATCTATAGGTAGGTCAATAAGTATTTTAGAATCAATGCAGACGGGAAGTAGGTGTAATGCCAGTAGTAGGTAGGTAGGCAGATAGTTAGCAAAGTGTAATCTTAGGAATCAGGGTACGCATTGAGTTAGATGTTGAGGTTATATGTAAATGTTAAGGCAGGTAGGTAGGAAAGTAGGCAGGTAGGCAGGTAGACATATGTGAGTTGATTCTCGAGATTTGGAGAAGCCGTCAATTCTGATGTCATTAGCTAGCAATATTTGGACTGGAGCCAGTACTTTATCAGAATATTATCTCAATATGATATCAAAAGACAGGATATCAACTTTGGGAGCAACCTAGGCAACAAAAATGAAATCTGACATTACTTATGAATTCGAGGTGTCAAAGGATAACATGTCATATTTGAGAGTGATGTAGCATATACAAGGAACAGGAGAAAAGGTTTTGTACGTAAAGAGAAGATTTTGGCCCAAATAACACAATTGTGCACTTGTATATGCCGGCTCATTTTGGTGAAGCATGTTTTTGCTGATGAGATACTCACATATAAGTATTCACGGTGACTCTCCCTTATACTCTCTTGAACTAGTAAGAAAAACATTTACCAAATTCAACACCCGCTTGAATCTTAATGAGCACTGCCATTCTTTCTTAAACCATTAAGAAAACATTCACACACTCCCACGTATTTCTGAAGGTCAAGCAAGGCTTCCTATACTATCTTAAACCAATAAGAAAATTATATACATCAGCAAAAAATCAAGTGCTGATATGTAATTAGATATCAACCGTTTTGGGGCCGGAGAGAGTGTTCCCTAAAATGGTCCTAGGTAATGATTCGCTTAGGCTCTTCTCTTTAAACTCGGTCGCTCTTGATAATGCAAATAAATGATGTATATTAAGATGTCATATACATACAGATCATACAGGAGCGGGATTGGCCCTTTTATGATACAGAGTTTTTTGAGTATGCCACATTTCACCTAAGTCAATTATGTGGCTCTAAGCCTCAATGTCCGTAACACGTCACCACACTGTATGCTAATTTCACTAATCCAGCCTTCCTGTTCTCTATTTTTTTCCACTAGCTGATCACTGATATTACCAGTCACTTTTGCTACTCCGGGTTTTCCGAAGTATGATATGTGGATTGGCTAGTCCCGATTAGGTAAGGAAATGGCAAATGACGTCAAATTTGACGCATTCTATCTCGAGAATCATTACCTTCATACCTCACCTCCTACTATATCAACTCCTACCTCACCTCCTACCGTGACACCTACCTCGCCTCCTACTTCACCTCCTACTTCAATGCCTACCTTGACAACTACATCAACTCCTACCTCATCTCCTACCTCAACTCCTACACCATGACAGCTACTTCCTTCCTGCATCGACGACTACCTTGACACTTACCTCCTGGCCGTATTGACGTTTGGATACGTATTTACCTACCTTTCGATTTTAACTCCTTTACTGACACCGCTGCAGGAACTAAATTGACACCTACCAGGCACCGAATTGTGGAATGAACCCTACACCAAATTTTGGACCAAATCGATAGCTACCAGGCCCCGAATCATGCACCAAATCCTGGATTAGATCGACACCTACTAGGCATCAAGTCAACAACTACCACTGGCAGATACCGAATCTTGCACCAAATTGACACTCACAAGGCATCAAATTGTGGACTAAATGGATACCTACTCGGCACTAAATCAATAATCAGGTAGATAGCCATCAAGGTAAGCAGCCAGCATGCGGGGACTGGCAAGGAAGCAGGGGCAGGCAAGCAGGCAGGCTGGTGGGCAGGAGGGCCGGTTGGAAGCAGTCGGGCGCGGAGCAATGCAGGCAGGTGTACAGGTAGGTATGCAACTAGCAGCACTCAAAGATGCCAGTGGGCGCGGAGGTGGGCCCACAGGTGTATGCGAAGGAGCGTGAAGGGGGCACGGAGGTACACAGAGGTATGCGCGTAGGTGACAGGTGGTTGATGTAATTAGGGTAGATAGTCATCAGCAACTCTGGTATTCCTCAGGGCCGCAGAGCATACGCCCTGGGCGCCACGCACACCAGGCGCCACCAGGGCAGAGTGCGCGTGCCAGGCGTCGCTAGGGTAGATCGCTCGCGCCTGGCGTCGCCACAGCAGGGTGCCTCGCCTGGAGTCGCCACAGCATCATGCCCGCGCCAGGCGTCGCCAGGGCATACTGCTCGCGCCAGGCGTCGCTGGAGCATAATGCTTGCGCCAGGCGATGCTATTACAAACGCCCGACGCCTCCAGAGCAGTATGTTCCCTCTCTGGCACCCCCAGGGCGCATAATCGTCTTGCACTCCGCCAGAGCACTCGCCCCAAGCATAGCACTCGCTCCTAGCAGTCCTGAATAGTCCTACTGAGCTTTTTTTTTTTTGCGCTCGCTAATGCTACTGTCTACAGAGTGCTCCTAGCGATATCACCTACATCCGTAGAGCACCCAGCAATGCTATCTCCGCGATCTTCTCCAGGCGCATCGCGCACCTGGTGCTCGTCCTGAGAGCACCTAGGGATGCTCTCTCCGCAATGGCATGCCTGGGATAGGCCTCCTGCATCTGGAGAACGATCAACAAACGAGTCTCCGCCCAGGGACTGGCAACGAATCACGGACGCGTCGGGGACCGCCAGGAGACAGAGCCAGCGCCCTGACAGCACTCGCCAGTAATATCTGCGCCAGGAGATCAAATCATAACGAGCTACTCGCCAGGCGCCGCCCAGAACATATCGCTCACGCCTAGAGAGCACTCGTCAGTGCTATCTGCGCCAGGAGAGCATTCTCACCGAGCTGCTCGCCATGACACCACCGGAGCATATCGCTCGCGCCAAGACACTCATTGTGACAAGGTTTTCCAGGCACTGACTGCTAAGAGATATCGCCCACGTCCGGGAGAGCATCATCTGCTGCTTTCATAGCACTGACAATGCTCGTAGAGCTGCGGAAACATCTTTGATAATACTATTCAAGGTGGGACATCCCCCACTAGACCCATATGAATCGATACGCTTTCTTCAAAGGCAAGGTAGGCATTGCCAGTCTCTCAAACAATATCTCACGTGGGTATTCTTCACGCCGGCTGAACGGGTCAGTCGCGGATACTGATACGAGCACTGTCGTGTATACTGGGATGGCTACCAACCTTTGACGATGGTGTATGTATCTGCCGATTCGTGAAAGGCATTGAAGCCTTGAGGTTTAGGCCATGGTACGGCTCGTCTGAAAAGCTCAATGCCCTGCCTAAGCAGCACTCCAGCGCGAGCTTGCTGGAAATTGTTTCCCATGCATAAGCAGCATTATGCTGGTGGAGCGAGCTTGCTGGATAACAGACTCAGATACTGAGCGGCCGATACTCACCTCCCTCTTCCAATCCGCATGCGTACTAGCAGAACGACACGAATTTTGAATTAGACGGTCCTATTGGGTCTAACATTCCACTCGTAGAGCACTCGCCACTGCCCTCAGAACATTCACTAGATAGCACTCGGTAATGCTCTCACTGGATAGCACTCGGTAATACTCTCACATCATTGGATAGCACTCGGTAATGCTCTCAAAGCATTCAACTGAATTCATTCCACGTACGCAAATCTATCCTAGTATTTACCAGCCAATTACCAGCATCCGCCTCGAACAAATGGGCCATTCCTAATATACTCCGAATATTCACGACCCAAATCCTCTTCCTCCTCCTTCTACAGACCTTCAGCAGCCCATGTGAGCTATCAGCGATACCACGATCCTTCGCCTCTAGTAGCTCAACTACACATAGTCTATGCGCGCGCCCTGTGCTATCCCGTATCTTGAACAGAGCCTCTACTCGCCCTGGTAAGCGTCCCCGAAACACTCCCCACTGCTCTGAGGACCTACCGATACCCATGCCCAATCCTTTCTTATTTTCCCCTTCCTAAAAGATGATGTTCCCGTACACCTGATATTGTGAACCTCGTATACGTCAGGCCTTTGGACTATTGGTATCGGAACCTGCAAGCATGTGAAAACCTCCACCCGGCGCTCCAAAATGCTCTCAGAGCTTCCGGCAAAGCTCTGAGAGCATCCCGCATCTTCGGCATACTCCTTTATCAGGCGATCTATAGCGTGATATGCTCATTTGCAATCTGTCTGCTACGTTAAACAGTCTTTCCGCCGATTTCGCGGAGGGGTTTGCAAAGACGCTTCAGGGGCAGTCCGCTTTCAACTATTGAGCGTTGATTCGGCGTTTTCTTGCGGTCCTCGATTTTGAAAATGTCGAGCAACTCCTTGAGGTTATCCCGGTGGCTCCAGAGGATGTCGTCGGTGCTCTCAGGACCTCCGACGATATCTTTCAGGTTTAGAATTCGGATCTCTAACGCCAATCGCCTGCCTCCATAGTCCAGTATCTGTGTTGCAGCGTCGACCTTGTTGGACGCTCTGTAAGCTTCTTTTACCTGCCGTACATGGGCAAGCTCGCTGACGTCCGTGGAGTATTGAGGAATGCTCCCAAAGCCGCTCAACGTGCTCCCGGGTAGTGCATCAAGACGTGCAATTTGATGAAGTTGAAGTGCGATCTTTCCCGAATTTCCCGGATCTCCTCTAAGCTTCGCTGGGTGCTCTGGAGCCACTAACTGCTTTCGTTCGATCTCTCGCGTCCTTTAATGTCTTCTTGTACGCCCTGAATTCTAAAAAGATATCCTTGTGTTTATGGAAATCCTCGAGATAGCTCTCCATATTGTCCAGTGTGCTCGTTGTATGACTCCCATATTGCGCCATTAGGTGGAAGTCTATTAGACTTCGAACGCATTTCAAAGCTTTCGTGAAGTCGCTCCTGACAGCCACTCCCGGATTCCTCAGAGCAACCGCGAGTGCTCCTAGAAGACCCGCCCCAGATTCCGCATCTCTTTTCCCTTGCCATTGGGTGGTTAGAACGATATGCTTTGTTTGGTACTGCCAGCCCAGGGTAAGGCGCAATCGAAGCCCAAGCGTCGTCGAACTCCTCCAATCGGTGATGCTTCTTCAGGAAGCCCTGAATCCACTCCATCATGTACTTCAACATGCCCAGGTAGATATTGTGCAGTATGTCCGGTTTATTGAGATCGTACGGATTAACCTCGGCATACCCCAGAAAGCATTGAAGAGTGTTTTGACGGATCTCGCAACAAGGTATTCCACCGGTTCTAGATTGCCCGGGTTCTCGCCAAACAGCTGTACCCTCTCCCTGTAGTCCTCGTGGTTGCGCATAGAGCTTCGACGAGTGCTCCCAAGATTGTGAAACTCTACCTCACATCGCGGGCAAGCACTAGTGCTGATGTTTTGCAAGTTTGAATGCTCGGGGTGATCGGCGATCCAGCCCGAGAGCACCGGAAAGCATAGTCGTTCGTAGCCGTCGGCGCATTTGATTAGCTCGCCCTCCTGAGAGCACTCGCGAATGCTTTGAAAGATCTCCTCAAGGGCACGATGCAGTGCCATTTGACTCTGACGTCTTAAAACGGAGTTAACGAGTGTTGTGTTCTTTCCGAGCTTTGGTGGCACTGGTAGCAGCCCGAGGAGAATGAATGAATGCCCTGTGGGCTTATTGCGTACCGACGACTTGATGTTCCCGATGGTAAGATAGATTGGCCAGGCTTTCTTGTCCCCGCTGAAATTTGTCAGATGTGTGCCATCCGACGCGCAGATAATTGGTACGAGAGTAGACCCATCCGGTAACGTATTCTATCGAGAAAGCATTAGCGACATCTCCTGGAGTAGTTGAGGGCGAGGCTTACGGACCTGTATCTCCCACCACCAATCTCCTGTATGCATTTCCCCGTACATTCGTTCGCCGAACTCATTATGTTCCACTACCGGCGCGTACACCAAAGACTCCCGGAAGGCACGTTGCCCTAGAAGATATCGGACGACAACCATTGGATCGCGGTAGTAGTAGGAGATCTTCTCCCCCCCAATATCCACCTCCGAATGATTCCAGCTTGCCTTTCCTAGTATGTCGTTCATCTCCTCCAACCTCTTGATAAAACCCCGCCCGGTGCTGTAGGAGCACTCGCCACTACTCGGAGGAACGTGTAGAAAGAAGCTGTCGATGTTCCCCTGTGAGGCTTTAGATAGCGTGAAGTAGCGTGCCATTCTGAACTCGTATGCTGATCGAAATGGGTGCTATGGATATTGGAGAAGTCTCTGTGAGCACTCGTCGTAGTCCTCCGAGCGGTAAAGTTGCTCCCCAGCACCCTCGTAAACTGTCGTAGATGCCATATGCCCATTTGAATCGCCGCCTGCCTCCTCCATCACGAAATATGATTCGGATTCGAGGTTCGAATTGTTACCCGAATCTTGGTCGAAAGTGTCGGACTCCGAATCGTAGTGCGTCTCTGAATAGCAATCGGGAATGCTCTCTGGGCTCTCGTCAGTGTCGTCGGGGGTTTCTGCTGATTGATCGTGCTCCAGCAGTGAATATTGATTTCCCAGCCATTCATCTGCTTCTAAAGAATGGATCGTTCGAAGATGCCTGTCAAAATTCGCGGAGGAGCTGTACCTCTTGCTGCAAAAAGGGCAAGACGATTTCATTGGACTCGAGAATTTGCAGTCTGCCAAGGCGGAGGCTCTTTCCTGCAGAGTGCTCTACGAGCGGTTTGTTAGCTAATGAGGCTCTCGCTGCCAAGCGGTATTGCAGAGTGCTCTACGAGCGATTTGTCACCCACCCCATGCAGAGTGCTCGCTTAGCAGAGTGCTCGTCAAGTGATTGTAAGCCGCGCTCGTACCTCCAGCATAGCAAGGCTGATTTGACGTCATACATCTCCAACGGAATACTGCAAACACAAACACGAGCATACAACGAGAGGAAACAACAGTCCCCACAATCATGCCACCAGCGATGCTCCGTTCTGCCCTCTCAGCATCCCCGCACTCTCGCTGAGCACTCGCAGATGCTATTCAGATGATTGAGAAACCGTTCTCAACGCGAAATTCAATACCAATATCGACTACGAGCTCAAAGAATACACACTCTCCGACTCGGCTTCATCGCGCACAGAGCTCCGACACCAACAAGAACAGAAACAACAACGCAACATTGGAATCCAATCGACACTATTGTTGGTACTACCATCAGAGCATTCCCGAGTGCGCCCAGAGCATTCATCTACGTCATTCAATTGAATCAAACCACCAGAGTAGAATCTTCGAGTGCGCCTAGAGCATTGATCTACGTCATGTATTGGAGCAAACATTGAGCACGGCTGGGAGCACCATATGCAACGGCGGTGGGAGCACTCGAGAGTGCTCGTATAGCACATGGGGTGCTCTCGGAAGCATGATGAGCTCTGGAATAGCTGATTCTATTCGGTATAAGAGCACCCTTCTCCTCCTTCCAGATCGTGAGAGATTCCTAACCATCTTCCAGCACTACCACTTCATACCTCTCACTACTATCAAAGCTTTCAAGATATCTCTGGGAAGCGCATTCAGCTCACGTTTCAAGTTTACGGTTCAAGTTTCAAGTTTACGGTTCAAGTTTCAAGTTTAAAGTTTCAAGTTTACAGTTCGAGCTTTCAAGCTTTCAAGCTGCACATCTAGCAATCATATATAAGATGGTATATCCTCCTTAATTCTATTGCTCTCAGAACCATACTCATCAAATATTCTATATTCACTAGCCACCTTCACCCCGGCCTCAGAGCACTCCACAGAGCTCACAGAAGAAGCGAGATCGCGATCCAGACACCGACGATTCAGAGACCAAAAAACCCCGAAAGAAGGAAAAGAAGAAGGAGAAGAAGAAGGAGAAGAAGAAGAAGCAGGAGATAGAGGAGCAGAAGGCGCTGGAGATTTTGCAGAAGAAGGTGCAGGAGACACTACGGAAGAAGGCGCAGAAGCAGAAAGAGAAGTCCTCACCTTCGTCGTCTCGTAAAGAGCAGAAAAGCGTCCAGCCTATCCCAATAGAGATAGGAGAGACACCCCCGCCGCAGTCGTCGCGTTCCGAGAAGCACCCGCCACCGCCCCCTCAGCACTCAGGAATCTTCCCAAAGGAGTGGGAGAAAGAAAGCAGCAGCGAAAGCAGTAGCGATAGCGATAGCGATAGCGATAGCGAGGAAGGGCAACCTGAAGTCGAGCCCACAAAGCGTTCAGCAGGCACAGCAGCACCCAAGTCCAAAAAGCGCTCAGCAGGCACAGCAGCAGGCACAGCAGCAAGCCCAAAGCCCCAAAGAGAACGAACTGTTCGACAAGTCTCCAGCTTTTCTCCAGAGTTAGGCAGCTCGCCGCCACTACCACCGTCGGCCCCTGTCCGTCAAACCGAGCTCTCAGTTCGTGCCCCTGCTCCAAAAGCAGTCGCCAGTGCTTCACAGAGCTCTCAATTCCGACGTCCCCGTCGGATACCAATACCCAGTTCCCCTCCACCGGCAGAGCAGAGGCAAAGGCGCCGAGATCCTGCCCCAGAAACTCCCCCGCGTGCTCGGTTAGCGTACGCTAGTCCTCCAGAAGCGTTCCCCAGTGCTCCAGAAGCATCATCCCCAAGCTCTCACAATCCTAACAAAATGACCCAGGCAAATAAAGCGAAGATGACTTTAGGTTTGATCAACCTACCTAAAGTGTACACTAGCGTCCGCAACAGCCTCAAGGCGGAGATGCACAACACCGGTTGGGTTAACAAAACCATTTCCGGAGCAGCAGCGTTCAATGCTCTCTGCCTCCATGTGTTGAACATGCGCCCTCTCCGTGCCTTCCTGCCTATGTGGAACGGAGGCAATACCGCACCTCGCAGAGCACTCGCCGACGCTTTGAATTGGCTCATTGCCGATGTTGGGCAGAAAGAAAAGCTATCGAGGGGGCAGGGGAATCGCGAGTTTAGAGAAGTTGCTGACGAGAGCGATGATGATGATGAGGACAATGGCCGGCGCTCTAAGAAGCGTAAACGGGATCCGGTGTCCGCCGATCTCGATAGACCGTCCATAATGGTCACGGTCGTAGACCCGGATGCTCTGGGAGCATTCTCCGTAGTTGCCCCGCCCCGTACCTATGACTGCAACCATCGACGAAATCAGAATCCGTTCATTGGTATTCTGACAAAGATAACGTTTCCAGACCTCTGCAACTTGATCATGAAGCACACCCCTACCCGACAGAGCAATCAGGAGTATCTTGGGAGCACTCGACAACGTTCCACCGGCATCCAATCCTCCTGTTCGGCCAATGGAGGTCCAGATCACTGATTCGGAAGAGGTAGAGGGTTGGTTGAAGAATAGCGTTGGCAGGCCTAGGAGGATACTCGCGATTCTCCACAGAGCGGGCGCGGGTGCTAATTTGGGCGGTGCTGAAACTCCGCCGCTGTCACGAGCATTCCCTCATATCGAGGAAGTGGATTACACCATGATGGATATTCCAGCAGAGGACTCTGACTACGAGGAGGGAAATCACCGCATAAATGCTAAAGGAATGAGGGTATATTTGCCCAGAACTGATGCCAGTAATCAAAGGCTAATCCAGACTCTTGTTAGACGTCGCGTTAGACAGCAGGATGCTATCGACGACTTAGACCCCAAATACCTGAGGAAGTTTCCTCTGGGTGTAGGGGTTGCTGACGCAAACTTTGCACAGGGAGTAATCTGGACGCCTGCCGGGATAGCAGCCAAGAGAGCTGCTGACGCACTCGCGGCTGCTGCTGGAGGCGGTGGTGGTGGTGGCGGTGGTAACCCTCCTCCGGGGTGGTGGTGGTGGTGGTGGTGGTGGTGGTGGTGGTGGTGGAGGTGGTGGTGGTGGTGGTGGTAATCCTCCTCCTCCTCCTCCTCCTCCTCCTCCTCCTCCTCCTCCTCCACCTCCTCCAGGCGGACCTCCGGGCGGTGGTGGTGGTGGTGGCGGCGGCGGTGGTGGTGGTGGTGGTGGTGGTGGTGGTGGCGGCGGTGGTGGTGATGGCGGGCATCATTAGTTTTCTTTGGTATAATCTCTCGTTTCTCTTTCTGCTCAACGAATGCTTACCTCTGAATAGCGGTATGTATTGTTTTCTGAGCACTTGCGAGTGCTACTGACATCATTACTTTCCTTTGGTATATTCCCTCCTCTCTCTTTCTGCCGAACGATCGTTTACCTTTGAATAGTGGTATGTTTTCTCTGAGCGCTGGCCAGTGCTCCCGGGATTGGGTTCGGTGCTATTTGATGTTTAGATTTTCTTTCGTGAATAGATATGTTTCATCGTTTTAGATTTCTTATATTAGATTAGATTTTTTATATTAGATTAGATTAGATTAGATTACATTATGTTCTTCCATTTCTTCTTAATTGAATTGTAGTCGGTTCAAACTCCTATATTGCTCTCAGAGCACTCGTTATCGCTTCAGGGAGTGCAGTAAAACGAGTGATTAGAAATGACTCGGATGCGGGTGAACAGATGTCATTGAGCGGTGAAAATTCTTCTTGCTTGGCGACGAAAACTCTGCCGCCAAGCGTTGATTTCTAATCAAATCACGCAAAAGAATGCTCCTAGAGCACATTGGATACTCCTGCGAGCAAGCAGAATGCCTCTCAACAAGCGATCTGCCGGTTCAGCACTTCTCTCCGCAAAGCGCCCACGACTCCTAGTACCACCCGGAGAGCATGATGATTCACAGACTGATGTGTCTGAAATATCATTCCGAGAATTGACCGCACTCTCTACCAGCACTCGGAGCAGTCAGTCGACCAGCACTCGGAGCAGTCAGTCGACGAACGCCCCAATAGCGCGTAAAGGGCTTCTCCGTTCTACCGACATATCGACTGGAAGAAACAGCCCTAGAAGGGTAGAATTCCATCTCCCCAATGGTAATACTGACAGCGCTGAAGTGCAGGGGGAGCAGACTGAGGAGCATGTGCCAGAGGTGGAGGAAACCGCCGATACGAGCCACTCCGAGTATGACGACTCCCCGGAGAACGCTGAGGAGAGCTCTGAGGAGAATCCGGACGATCCGGAAGACCAACCTGAAGCCTCCACCCAGCAGAGATCCCAAAGTACGGGGAAGAAGCCTCGTACAGTACAGCCGACTACTGCCAGAGCACTGGGCAATGCTCGGAGGAGACCGACCGGAGCGGTAGCGGAGGTTATTGCTTCCTCCGACGTCTCGGTGGATGTGATACAGGTTTGACTCCCTCCCACCCATTAAGGTTCAGGACAAAACGCTAACGTTTCAGAGGGGAGCACGTCCGGGTGCAAAGGTAGTACGGAGAGCAGCTCCCACTTCGGCACCCAGACAGAACGCATCACAGTGGGCGCCCACTGCATCCCACAGACCCACTCCAGTACCCAGCCAGGAAGCATCTCAGAGATCGTCCCTAGCATCTCAGGGATCGTCCCAAGCGTCTCAGGGAGCATTCCCGGCATCTCAGAGAGCACCTCCGATATCCTCACAATCCATGCCTTCTTCAGTGCCCGTTTATTCTCGCGATATTGACTACAGCTCTTCCACACGGCACATCAATCATTCCTCAATGCGTTCGAGGTATGGCGATTCCTCACCCACTTACCGCCCCTATCGTTCTTCCCCGCCTTTTGAGGGCGCTGGCGAGAGCTCTATGTTATGGCGTCGTGGCAGGTATTAGGATAATGTGTTGTGGCGTGAAGATAAGTGTGGTGACAACGGTCGGAGGATAAGTCATATGGGTTTCTATGTGTTTCCATTAGGTTCGGTGATGAGTCAGACTCGGACAGGGGTTATTCGGTTATATAAAGGGTCCTGTCGGCACTCTACGTCTTGTTTCTCTTCCTTTCCTTTTCTCTTCACGCAACCTCTTGTATTTAACGAATATTATTAGATTTATTCCTCTATAGTCCAACGTCTACGATCTCTTGGTCCGATCGGCCAAGAGTGTTCCAAGATATTTCGCTTGCTTAGGGTCTACCCCGAAGCCTCCTGTTTAGATTGTGTTGCTTGGATATCTACGCCTTTGTTTACGGACCCCACGTAACATTAGGTTGCGTCTCCAACGCCAACCAACACAATCTTTAGACCAACGCCTACCTTGTCGACCCTCATAGACTACGAGGAGTTAAACCAACAACTCCAAACCTTCTTCGAACAATACGCGTCATTCGAGCCGGAACAGGCGAGCGCCCGAACATATGGCTTGCTGGAACGCAGTCGGGCAGCGTTGGCTCAATATGCCCAAGACCTTGAAGCTGCCTACGCACAAGGAGAGGAGGCAAGGCATGCCTTCGAAAGGGACCTGGCCGCAGCCCAACAGGCTCAACAGCAGCAGGCCATCCCACTGGAACCCCTGCCGAATGCAGCAACAGCCCCAATCACTGGCGCCACCACTTCGAATATTACCCATCGCTCCGAGAAACTCTCCGACCCTGCTGTCTTTCGCGGTGACCAGGACAGGGCTCGGTTACACCTATTTAAACAACAAATGAAGATCAAACTTCTAGGGAATGCCGATCGCTTCCCAACTCTACAGTCGAAGCTCTCGTATGCCTTCGGTCGTCTTGAAGATATCGCAGCGAGTCAGTTCCTCCCTTACACCACAAACGAAGGCATCAACCTGCCATCCATGGAACGGTTTTATGAGATCCTGGACACTGCCTTTGGGGATCCCGACCGGGTCTATACCTCTCGCAGAGCATTGAGGGACATGCGCCAACGTAACCGTACCTTCTCCGATTACTTCGCCGAGTTCCAACGACACGCTTCGGAGTCAGGGTTTGACGAGATCACTAGGGTGGAGTGCCTCTTGGAAGGAATCAGTACTGAGCTCATGGAGGCCATGGTACATCACGAGACTCCCAATACGGTTGACGGCTGCGCGACACTCCTACAACGGCTGAACAATAGGCAACGGGCGATTAAGGCGAGGCTGAATAAGCGAAACCCATTTACCACCAGCAGCAGTAACCCTGTCGCCCAACGCACAGTACCTGCTGTGGTGTCCCCGTCGCGCCCCTATGTTCCTGCTCCTACTCCCGCCCCAGCGAACCAGGCATCGCCTGCGCCTACTCATCCATCCCACGCACCAGGTGGTGATGTACCTATGGATCTCTCGGGGGGCCGGCGTCGCCCCACTGCTACGGAAAGAAATGCTCGCTTGGCGGAAGGAAGATGTTTTTATTGTGGGGGGGTCGGGCATCTGGTGAGGAATTGTCCCCAGGCTAGGGGACAGGGTGGAGGTCAAAGAAGGTATACCATGAGGGGGGCGGCAATCAAGGTGGAAGAAAGAGATGACTCGGACAATGAGTCGGCAAAAGATTTGTCCCTGGCTTAAGTGGCATAACCCAGGGACCCTTTGAGGATTTTTCTAGGATGCGTATCTCTACTTATTCGGTATCAGAGGAGGAAATGGATGGGAATCAATTTGTAGTAACCTGCTCGGTTTCTCAGAATAAAAATACTTTTGTACCCACCTTTGCTCTCATTGATACCGGAGCCTCAGGATACGCGTTTATAGATGAATCCTTTGCACGCCACCACAATCTCGCAATAACACCACTAAAAATACCCCGACGAGTTGATGTGATAGATGGACGACCTATTCAATCGGGCAAGATTACTCACTTCGTTACCCTTGATCTTGACATACACGGACATCGCGAAGAAGCACCATGCTTTGTTACGAAGTTGGGATCGTACCCCATTGTGATGGGGATACCATGGATGCGAAGACATGATGTCAAGCTAAGGCCTAAAAAGAACAAACTAATCTTCGACTCATCAGCTTGCTGTGAGCACTGTTCCATCGACAAAAAACCCATTGTGGCTCGAGGAATTTCCATACCGGCACCGGAATGGAACTTGTTGGACCTTTCCGGACTCAGTCAAGCTCCGGCTCGGATCCAACAGATCCTTCAACAGCTGGAGACAGGCGCGCACTTAATCCATCTCTCGGCCCTGGATCAGACACCAATCGACATTCGGAAGATTGTTCCCTCGGAAAATCATGACCTGCTACCACTATTTGAAGAAGCCGATGCGTCGATATTACCCCCACACCGAATCCATTACGACCACCACATAGTACTACAAGGGGATAGACAACCACCCTTTAAACCCATGTATAGCATGACACAAGTGGAACTCAAGGCTCTATGGGAATACATCAAGGAGAACCTTCCACGAGGAGTAATCCGGAATAGTACTTCTCCGGCTGGAGCACCCATCATCTTTGTTAAGAAAAGCGACGGAATCCTCAGGCTATGTGTGGACTATCGGGGACTGAACGAAATTACGGTGAAGGATCGATACCCCCTCCCATTAATGGAAGAAACATGGGCGAGATTGTCGAAGGCTAAATACTACACAAAGCTTGACCTACGGTGGGGATACAACCAGATTCGGATAGCCGAAGGGGACGAATGGAAAACCGCATTCCGGACACGTTACGGTCACTACGAGTACCAAGTCATGCCGTTCGGACTAACAAATGCTCCTGCTACGTTTCAACGATGGATCAACGACATTCTCCGTCCTCACCTGGACCAATTCGTTACCGCTTACTTAGACGATATCCTGATTTACTCGGAAACTTTGGAAGAACATAAAGTCCATGTTCGAAAGATCCTCGAGCTACTGTATGCCAACAAGGCCCACCTCCGACCAGAGAAATGCGAGTTTTATGTTCAAAAGACAAAGTATTTGGGGCTTATATTATCACCGGCAGGTATCGAAATGGATCCAGAGCAAATATCAGCGGTCTTGAATTGGGAAACGCCGGAAAGTGTGAAAGGGGTACAGGAATTCATCGGGTTCGCTAACTTTTATCGACGATTCATTGATGGATTTTCCAAGATAGTCACACCACTGACGATTCTGACCAAGGATGCAACCAAACAAGAATGGTTGAAGAAGGGAGTCAAGTTTGAATGGTCGGAAAAGGCGGATCAAGCTTTCAGAAACCTCAAAATAGCGTTCACGACGGCACCGATACTTCGACACTTTGATCCAGAACGAGAAATTACGGTCGAGACTGATGCGTCCGATTACGTCTCAGGGGGGGTACTCTCACAACGGGACGATGAAGAAATCTTACATCCGGTAGCATTCTTCAACAAGAGACACTCGCCGGCAGAATGCAATTACGAGATCTATGACAAAGAATTATTGGCGATCATTAGATGTTTTGAAGCCTGGCGACACAACCTTGAAGGATCCAGATTCCCAATCAAAGTTTTAATGGATCATAGGAATTTGGAATACTTTATGTCAACTAAGCTACTAAATCGTAGTCAAGCACGTTGGTCGGAATTCCTATCACGTTTTGATTTTGTTATCCAATTTCGCCCAGGAAAGCAAGGAGGAAAACCGGATGCCTTGACTAGGAGGCCAGGAGACCTCCCTAAAGAGGGGGACGAACGACTGGCCCATCAAAGCCAGGTGGTTTTGAAAAGCAAGAATTTGGATACAAAGCTAAGTTTGTTCGCGGGTTCTTTGATAAATAAATCCACTGAAGGAATGTCCACTGTGGAGGAATTATTTACGAATGCTTACCAGATTGATAGTTTCCCAAATAAAATTGTGGCCCTACTACGGAACGGGGTTGAACACTCAAAGAAGATATCGTTGGCTGAATGCTCGGAGGACGAAAACGGTCGACTCCTATACCGAGGGGCACTATACGTATCAGAAGAAAGTGACCTTCCCTTACGGTTACTTCGGGAACATGACGACAAACCATCGGCCGGACATCCAGGCAGGGCCAAGACATTGGAACTATTGAGTTGGGAATACTATTGGCCTCAAATGAGAAAGTATGTGGACCAATACGTTCAGAACTGCGAAGTATGTACTCGAAGCAAAACAAACAGGAATGCACCATACGGGGTACTACGACCAATGCCCATCCCAGATGGACCATGGACAGATGTTTCCATGGACTTCGTCACAGACCTTCCATATAGTAGGGGATGCAACTTGATTCTGATGGTAGTCAATCGGTTAACAAAAATGAGACATCTTATACCAACCACTAAGGAGGTCGATGCTCAGGACACGGCCAAACTTTATTTGTAATACGTTTGGAAACTGCACGGACTACTAGAAACAATAGTGTCAGATCGGGGAACCCAATTCACCGCTGAATTCTGGCAAGCCTTATGCGATCGCTTAGAGATTTCGCCCCGATACTCGACAGCCTTCCAACCACAAACTGACGGCCAAACGGAACGGTTCAACGCAGTCATGGAACAGTACCTTCTGAGTTATGTTTCCTACCAACAAGATGACTGGCTATCCATGTTACCAATGGCAGAGTTTGCAGCCAACAACCAGTCCCCGGAAACCACTCAGGTCTCACCATTCTTCGCCAATACCGGAAGACATCCCCGAATGACCTTTGGCCCCTTACAACATGGGAAGACCACGGCGGAAGATCAGGCAAATAGGATTGCAAGGGACGTGAAAGCCATCTTCGAATTCTTGAAAGACAAAATGTTTCGGGCGCAGAAGATAGTGGAGGACAATGCTCATGCCAACCGGTTACCCGCACCTCAATATACGTTAGGAGATAAAGTATTCCTTGCAACACGGAACATCAACACTAAGCGGCTATCGAAGAAACTTGACTGGAAACGGATTGGACCTTATCTTATCAAAACAATCGTCAGCCTCTATGTGTACAAACTTAGCCTACCACGTACCATGAAGATTCATCCTGTGTTCCATGTTTCGTTACTATCCCCAGCCGCAAACGATCCTGTCCCAGGGCAACCGCAACTGCCTCCACCCCCAGTAGAGATTGAAGGGCAGGAGAAATGGGAAGTCAAAGGAATATTGGATTCTAGGAAGCGACGAGGCCGGTTTGAATACTTAGTTAGATATGCTGGATATCCCGAACCTTCCTGGCAACCACCTGACGACCTCGAACACTCGCCTGACTTGGTTGAGGACTTTCATAAACGATATCCAAACAAGCCTAAGCCTACCAGTAGTTAGGCTTCAGGGGGGGACGTGATCTGTTATGACGTCATGACGGGTATGAGAATAATGTGTTGTGGCGTGAAGAGAAGAGTGGTGGCACCGGTCGGAGGATGAGTCATATGGGTTTCTATGTGTTTCCATTAGGTTCGGTTATGAGTCAGACTCGGACAGGGGTTATTCGGTTATATAAACGGTCCTGTCTGCACTCTACGTCTGGTTTCTCTTCCTCTCCTTTTCTCTTCACGCAACCTCTTGTATTTAAGGAATATTATTAGTTTATTCCTCCATAGTTTAACGTCTACGATCTCTTGGTCCGATCGGCCAAGAGTGTTCCAAGATACTTCGCTTGCTTAGGGTCTACCCCTAAGCCTCCTGTTTAGATTGTGTTCCTTGGATCTCTACGCCTTTGTCTACGGGTTCTACGTAACAGAATCTGTAGTAATTTCTGCAAGTGTTGCATAGGGATTATTGTTTGTAATCTGGTCTAAGCGTCGTATAACTCGTTCATCAATTATTTGTAGTCTGCCGGGGCTGGGTAATTTGTTTAAGGACCCAGTCTCTTTATATTGCTTAATGATTTTGGATACATTGGACTTTGAAACACCGGTTTGGGCTTGGATTTTGCAATAGGTACATCTTTCTGCATACAATTTAAGTACCTCAACCCGCTCAACATCTGTGGTCTCCCTCCTCTTTCCGTTGCTGTGTTTTGGCATTTTTGCGTGGACGTTGAGATGGGGATGTTTTAGGCGATGGATGCACCTGTCACGAGATTATCCACTCACTTATGGCTTCCCGCTTGTACCCACCATTACGGGCAGGGCTGAAGAACTTGTGCAGGTTCCGGGTCAGGGTCGGGGTGATCGGGCTCGATACCGTGAGATACCGGACAAGACTTCCGAACGATAAAATATGGAAAGAAACAAACACAAACAGGATCAAACACTTCACATTATGCGAAATGTGAACAGGACTGGGACTGGGACCAAGGGGAACAACCAAGAGGTTACATGACTGGGGTTCTTAGAGGTTCAAACGCAAGAAATAGAATGTATTTCTATATGATATGAAGTTCGGATAAGGAGAAAAGTAAGAAAGAACAAAGAGAAATTACAGCCATATATATATACTTTCCGCACCCAATGACTCATCCGTGTAACAGAAACTTATAGAGAAAAAACTTCGACGTGACTAATTCCGAAACGAAACCAGCCAAAGAGAATTCGATTGGTAATCCTTCTTATTCCCGAACTTCTTCCTTCATCACGCTCTACCGCTACACCCACCTGCCACAATTACTGCAGCAGCCCTATCAAGTATGGTTACCCACAATCTTGAAAGAGATCTTCAGGAATTGTATACCAAAGTAAGGGCAAGACTTCCGGTAACGGTTGATTTGGCCTTTTAGGCCAACCGGGAATGCTATGTATTTTAAGGTACGGATTTTTTATAACCCTTTTGTAATTCACCCATATATGCTCAATAGAAATTGAATCAGTGGAATAAGTTGGATTATTTTCAACAACAATATCAACGGTAGGGTCTGTAAAAAATTGTGACGTAGAGATTGTACACCTAGATATAAGGTAAGGGTCCAAGGCACACAACCGAAGGAGGAGGTTTAAAGGTATACCCAAAGCAAACGAAGTATCTTAGAACTCTCTTGGCCTACAAGACAAAGAGATCATAGACATTGGACTATGAAGGAATAAAACTAATATTAGTCCGATAATACAAGATAGATAGATTTCTATTTCGCATGTAGGCACAAGGCTTATCACGCGCCAACCACCGCCGAAGACTAAACTAAATGACCAAAATACAAATATTGTTACGGTCGAAGAGGGCGTAGATAACACGAGTAGTACAGGTGAGCAGAAGCTAAGCGACATCAAAGAAAGCTCCCCGTTGTAATAAGAAACCCAAATCTCTCCGTCAGAATAAACTAAGCGAGCTATCCTTATCAAACCGTTCACCGAAAGGGATCATTACTAGAACCGTTGGACTTTATCTGTGGAAGAACCTTAGAAGAGTCCGGTGGAATCCGGGTACGAAGGCATGAAAAGAGGCCAACCGAGCCATCGTCAGGTGCGAAACCGAGGGGGTGGTGTTGAGAGTGGTGCTCTGGGAGTCTACTTGTCAGGTCGCAGGGCGATTGAGAGTGGGAGGAAGGATGGAGCGCGGCGAAGTTGGCTATTGAATAACCTTGTCTGTGGTAGTATGGGTGGTGTCGTCTGTCCCAGGAGCAGCGGCTAAAGACTGTGCCCTAGTCGTGTATGTGGTGAGGGGACCAGGCTCCCTCGGTCAAGAATTGGGGAGTTAGGACTGCCAACTCAGTGGTATGTGGTGGTCGCAATCAAAAATGCCGACCGTTGTATTGAGGGGTAGTCTTGGGGGACCAGTTGGGTTTGGGTGAGGGGAATAGGCTGCCTCAGTTGAGTATAGGGAGTTGGGGCTGCCAACTCAGTAGGTATTTGGTGGTCGCAATCAGGAGTGCCGACCGGGTGTTGAGGGGTGGTCTCGGGGACCAGTGTATGTGTGGTGAGGGGATCGGGGCGCCTCGGCTAACAATGGGTTGCCTGGTTAAGGCCGAAGAAGAGGGGTAAGGGCACGTGGGGACCTCAGGTAAACATTTCAGGATAGTTTCGCAACCGTAGGATTGCTAGCTTCACGGGCTGTCGAGCGCTTTGGCAGTTGGTTCTCGCTGACTAGAGATTACGGACAGTGTACGAACCCGACGTGTGTGGTGCTCATTCGATGAGCAGCCAAAAAAAAGGGGGGAACGACCGTCTGGTGGTGGCCATCTTTTTGCCGAGGTTTAGTGAGTGATGGACGCAATCGCGAAGGCATCCACTCGGTGAAAAAAGAGGGGAAAGAGAGAGGGAGACTCGAGTCATAACGGGGAACTAGCTACCCATAGGCCAAACTAGAACTGATGGTATCCGTTTATCGATAAGGAGGGCGTCCTTGAAGTAGTCGGGCCCCAAGGGAATACAAGAGGTTGCGTGAAGAGAAAATGAAAGGAAAAGAAACAAGACATAGACTGAATACAGAATCCTTTCTATAACCGAATAGGTTCTGTCCGAGTATGACTCATATGTCCGCACAAGGAAACAGATAGAATGTAACCAAACCAAATAGAAACACATAGAAACCCACATGACTCATGCTCCGACTATTGCTACCGCACTTCTCTCCATGCCACAATACTGTATCCTGTTACTTGCCGCGATGCCATAACAACAAAATCAGTGACAATATGCGCCTGATTCCAGTGATTAGCGTATTGTTTGAAATATCTTCAGAATTATCAACAGTCTCGTTGACCTGATTGAGGAAAAGTACAAGCAGGTGTTATGGCGTCGTGACAGGTAATAGAATATTGTGTTGGGGCGTGAAGAGAAGTATGGTGGCAACAGTCAGAGGATGAGTCATATGGGTTTCTATGTGTTTCCACTAGGTTTGGTTATGAGTCAGACTCGGACAGGGATTATTCAGTTATATAAAGGGTTCTGTCTGCACTCTACATCTTATTTCTCTTCCTTTCCTTTTCTCTTCACGCAACGTCTTGTATTCCCTCGGGGCCCGCCCGCCTCGAGGAAGCCCTCCTCGTCGATAAACAGATACCAGAGTTCTAGTTTCGCCTACGGGTACCTAGTTTCCCGCTATGACACGAGTCTCCCTCTCTCTTTCCACCCTTTTTTCACTGAGTAGATACCTTCGGGATTGCGTCCATCAATCACCACTCCTCGTCAAAACGACGGCCACCGCCACACGGTCGTTCCCCCCTTATTTCAGCTGCTCATCGCACAAGAACCACACACGTTGGATTTGCACACTGTCCGTACTCCCTAGTCAGCGAGAACCTACGGCCAAACCGCTCGACAGCCCGTGAAGTGAGCGATCTTATGGTCGCGAAACTATCGTCAAAAGTCTTTTACCCGTGGTCACGTGATCTTACTCCTCTTTTCTCGGCCTTAACCAGGCAACCCATTTTTTAACCGAGGCAGCCCGATCCCCTTACCACATACCCACTGCTCTCCAAGACCACCCCTCAATACACGGTCAGCACTTTCGAATGCGACCACCACACACCACCGAGTTGGCAGCCCCAACTCCCCATTTATACCGAGGTGGCCTGCTCCCCTCACCTAAACCCAACTGGTCCCCCGAGACCATCCCTCAACACAATGGTCAGCACTTTTGATTGCGACCACCAAATATACATTGAGTCTCAGACTCACCCACTCCTGCACATCCCCTCCAGAGGACTCGACATCAAACACGACTCGGGCAGAGTCTTTAGCCCTTGCTCCTGGGACTGACGACCCCAGACATTACTACGGATGAGGTTATCTAACCCTCTCCTCCCACTCTCAATCGCCCTGCTACCCGACAAGTAGACTCCTAGAGCACCACTCTTGACATAACCCCCCTAGCTTTCGCACCTGACGCTGCGGCGGTAGGTCTTTCCTGCCTTGTGCGCATGGTTTCCAGTCCTGTTAAGGTTTGTCCACAGATACGATATAGGAACATCAATTATGATACCATTTTAGTTGAACGCTATGTATGGAATTGCACTTGATTAATGCAGTTGACGGAGAAGTTCAGGTTCTTTCTTACTGCGGGAAGGTTTCATTGCTGTCAATTTGATTCTGCTTACCTGTATCACTTGTTATTTGCGCCCTCTTCGAGCGCACCCTTTTTTGTATTTAGTTAGTTTTGTTCTTGTTTTCGGGTTAGTTGGCGGAGGTTGTACTTCGGGTAGTATAGTTGTGGGATAAGCTTTGGCTTCAAAGTAATATAAGGTTATTCTTCTTCTTCTTGTATTTATACCAATATTATTGGTTCAATTCCTCTATAGTCCAACGCCCGCGATATCTTGGTCTCAACGGCCAAGAGAGTTCAAAGATACTTCGTTTGCTTAGAGTCTACCTCTAAGCCTCCTGTTTAGATTGTGTTCCTTGGACCCTTATGTCTAGATAAATTACTTTGTTGGCGGACTTGGTAGTTCCCTGTATAGATGTGCCACGATTCCTAACTAAACGCATCCCTATAGCATTAATGAAACCCTTTTATCATATTTGTTACACTCTAAACCGTCAAGCAGTTTTTTTTCAAATTGTATGCAAGAGCTATAATTGATTGGGATTCCGCGAGTTCTTCAAACTGAACTCATCACCCGAAACAAATTCTTTAAAATAAAAGGCTGTCCATTATGGCCTTTCCAATACCCAATCATGTGTCATTCTTGCACCTGATCCTGTTCATACCAATCACTTCTTTGTTCTCCATTCTTTAATTACTTACTTTCTCCGTCCTTTATTAAAGATGTCTATAGAGACCCCTGAAGCATTGCCATTGCATAGCTCTCTTTTAGATATGCCCATATCAAATGTTGTTTCCAGTTTATGATATAATTCTCCAGGAATTTTAGGACGGGTCAGATTACGTTTAGTGTCTCGTTTGTTTGTGCATTCAAGGGAACTTTTACGGTTGCTGCATAGTTTCTGCCATCTCTGTAATTCTATTGGTTGTTTAATAAAGGGCAATACTACCTGCTTTTTCAAGACGTTTTAGCTGTCTTCTAATGCCTTTGGCTGGGTCTCTTGTTAGTCGTTAATAGTTTTCAGAGATTTGTATCAGCTGAATTAAAGAAGGGGGACATGGTTGCTACAGTTGAGATGGTGTATCATTTGTGAGTGATTTTGTGGGCTTGTGAGGTTGCCGCCAAATCACCTGAATCGTGGGGAGGACTGTACTTCCCTACCCTAATCTAATCATTCCTCACTATTTAGTACATACTATCCACTATTAGAACTGTAAATCACAGTCAAAAAATAATATTTATACTTTTTATTTGAATTACTATTTTCCCTAGGGTTAGTTTCATAGGGTTATCTAGGGTTATCTAGGGTTACTTAGGGTTATCTAGGGTTACTTAGGGTTACTCAGGACGCGCCAAGGCCGGGTAACCTTGATCGATATGCTACTCAACTCTATTCCACCTTCAATCACCCACGCGTAGTTAAGTTGCGAATAGTATTTACGTATTGCAGTGGTGTTCGCGACGTTAAAACTGTAGCATTAGTAGAAAAGGGAAGGAGAAGTTCAAGAACGATCCACTCCCTGAAGTCAAGCATCGTTGACGTAGATGAGGTCATTCTCGCAGGTCAAGCTCCAATTAATCGGCCCGAATTCCGCCGCTCATCTTAATCCGGCAACATATAGGTACCAAACTGGGTGTAATGTGTTGCATTAAGCGAGAATGGCCGTTCTGACACCATCCAACTCGGATCTTCACATTACTTTGATATCATTGGGCTTATTTAGCTTGGCGCTGGAGGATTACTCCGTTCGTCCATAGGCTGAACAGCTAATGTTGGTCAGCTACTCTAAGTATGATGAGAAATAAGTGGCCAAGCTTTAGAACGGATTGATTCTAATGAATATCCATTGGCCCCTGTCAATCAGTACCCCAATGCCTTTCTTCGCCCGTGAGAGCTGGACACGAGAGTTTCCTCACACACATCGGCCCATTTCCTTTACTCCACTGACCGCCTCACTCGCTGATCCTACTTTGGTGTAGTTGGGAGATGATAATATGAGGGTCAGTTCCTATACTCTAGTCCCTAAATGTGATAAGGTAACACCTAAAGTACCATCAAACGTTGAATTCATCGACAGACTTTAAAATAAATCAGAGAGCTGCGGCCAGGGATTGGGGCCTTTAGCAGAATTTGCTTAAAGAGGTCCAGGTCGAAACTCTGAGAATGTCACAGCCCGGCAACAGCTGCCGCTCATAACTCCGTCCCGCTGTCAGATTACTCATCCATCTCTTGAATACGCTGTAGTCTGTTTCCCATGTAGATTTCCATGTGACCGTTAATTAGGCAATAACCACGGCGTATCAGTAACCATATCCCCGTGCGCCTTGACCTTTTTCATTTTCTTAGAGCCGCCCGACCCGCGTCATGTTCGTGTCTTCATACCTAGGCCCTCGTGCTCGCTATCCACCATAAGAACCTCAAAATGCGAGTGACGGAGACAGGGATAATTTATATGGAGAATTGTCAAGTTACCCTTGTCATCGGCACCTGTATTTTCAGGTTGTCATGGTACAACTCTGGAGAATGCGGCTTGGAGTGGAGCAACATCTAACGCCTCAAATAAAGTCCGAAAGTTGCCACTGACCTGGTTCCCGGGTCTGTCCATTCTGCCAGTCATATTTCTCACTGACTTGCGGTTCTTCTAACCCTGTAACCTATGATTTAGGGCACGTGGATTATGCCTAGGAATTCTACCATTCTTTTTTGCGTTTTGCCCGAACGTGAAAACATTGCTCGAAACAGTGGCCGTCGCGCGACGCTCCCAACCAACCAAGGGAGCGTGTACGTGTCAATCATTCATGATTGTAATAGAGCCACGACCCGATACAAACGAGAAGAGGGGGATGGATACTGGTGCATCCGCAAACATTCACGACGGATCGGAGTCTTTGGTGCAGAGCTTATGAACGCGAAGCCTCTGCGGTGCAGACTACTGCCTAAAGATAAAGAGCGTTAACCTCTTGAGTTCCTCTCTGGAAGATTTGAAAACAGTTTTTCTAAGATTCAAAACTTGTTTCGATCAAGACTCTATAAATTGGGCCAGAAACCTTTGGAACGAGAAAATCTTGTTTTATGCTCGAAGGGAGAGTTTCAAAAAAAAGTAGTCAACACCTTTTCCTCATAATAGTTGAGCTTGTGGATCATGGACAGTGATGTAACGTTACAAGAACCCTATTATTCGATTTCAGTAACAACACTTTTTCCTCTGGTTAACAGGCGATCTATGAAAGGAGGGTTTTCATTTCTTGGTCACCCAACGAGGTCTTAGCTTGGTCCTGTCCAACATTAACAACGGCTCAGCAGTTAGAAAAGTCGCTTGATGATCAACGAGTTTTCCTAACGACTGGTGGACGTTAATGGGCCCAACTAGAATTTTGGTTGACTTCAGGTATTGCTTGGAAATATTCCCTTCTTCTCTGCCCTCCCCGATTACTTCATGCAAATAGATTTGTATCGACAGAAGCAGTTTATCACTGTATTGTTCAGCACAAGGATTACCCGAACACATTTATTATTATTGATCAGCCCCTAAAGCATGGATGCAGGCTCGTCATTGGGCCGGTGAGACACGCAGAATCCACGACTTCCTATCTCAGTAGTGATTTCCAGTGGCAAAGTCACTGAGCCTGGTGCTTCACCACTAAGCCACGCTCTATTACTCGAGGAAACGTGACTTGGCTTTGCTTGAATAGGAAGTCCTGGATTCTGCGTGTCTCACTGGCCCAAGGGATAGATAGCACTGAGAATGCAAACCCTATCTTTGGCCGCACTTTTAAGGACCACTGGACGGTCACATCTGCCCTTTTCGATTTTGTGACGCCTTTGCGATGGTAAGATTTTGAAGATCTTAAGGCCTTTATCGGGACTGGTCTTGGGTTGGGCCACTCATAGCTCTTCCTCGATTACCATGCTTATGCAGCGGGTAAACCCATCATTCGAATGGGCCTCCCTAGGGACGCATAAACTTAGATTTAACCCTTGCCCTGACGCAAGCAGAAAATTCGAAACCTGCCCAGACCAACTAGAAACTTTCCACCAATAGTCTTTCTTTGAGTAACGGTCTGTGTGACCTATCTTATCTTCAGTGGAATATGTCTCCAATCACCCTGCTAGAACCATAACTTTCATGCAGTACGGTTGTGTCTATGAGGAATCGGAATCTTGTCAGCAGGCCCTCTACCGCTAATTCCAGATCGAATATCTTGCAAGGATACAGAACATCATAATTCTTACACGCTAGTGTTTCCTACTGAAGCCACTCCAAGCCTCACCGTACAATCCCTACTTATGTACTAGATTATATTCCTGAACAATCGAGACCACCTCGAGTGGCCTAAGGCTAGCCACTTTGTTAATAGGCATTTTACTTGTGCACGAGATGTGCTCTACCTGAATGGTACAGCTCTTATTTCAGAATCTGAAACTGCCTCGAATCGTTTCCAAATATAACAATAATTCAAGAAATGATTAACGTGAATGAGATGCTACGAGGACTTGTGGGTCTCCCGGGTTACCACACTGCTGCCCTGTATCCCGTCTTAAGGTCCCGACAAGCATTATGCTTGGGGCTTGGGCTCTGCATACTCGACAAACATGTTGATGTCCTATTCCGCAACATCTGAGGGGCAGGACGAGTCAAGCATGGTTTCCAGGCCAGCCCACGTCGCCATTGAGTCTGTAGAAATGTTGTCTTACCACGTTCGCTCTAACCTTAGTGGAAAAGTGAAAAGCACAGTACGTTCACTGCCCCAAATACTACCCTTCAAAGGTTTGAACTAAGACGCGATCAGTATCTTCTATCCTTGTGGGCTTAGACAACCGAGTTTCTGTAACCCTGGGGCTCGGCGTGGTTCAACTCCCACTGAACGGGAAATTATCTGATTGGTTAGTTTAACTCACTTTGCACCCCCCGCATAAAGACTACCCTCCCACCGGCAAAGATCACAGGTGATCACTCGGTTTGGCAATGCAAGGAACCCTCGTTTCTGAACATGTGCTTTTTGCACCTGGGCCAACCAAGGCTGTTCAAGTGCTTCTAGAAAGGCGCTTGTCACCACGAGAATTATCCCATTGGCTGTTAGCCTCTTTTCAATCCGTTATTACACAGAGTCTCGGAGACCTTCCCCTAGGTGTTTCGGGTTGGTTGAGATTGTCTCCTTAGCTACGATATAAGTTAGTTAACAGAGTTTAAATCCTCGAGGGTGCCGAGTGACGATTCAAAATCCAAAACATAGGCCGTTATGCGAGCCCTTGAAATAGAGTTCTCTGGCATGACCATGTGCGTAGCCTTTCGCCTCTTTTGAGCGGATAGAATTCTCCAGGGAGTTCCATCTTAGCGAAGCTCAGCATACATTTAAGTATTAGCTACTCTCAATGGGCCTCTACCCTGAATCCGATGCACCTAGATGTGGCCAAAAGCACTCATAGTTGCAAGTTAAAAGAGTGAACGTGAAACAACCCGTGAAAGTAGACTTCTTCTTTAGTTTCAGTCAATCTGCATGATCCGAAGTTCTCATGTTAGAGCATTGAGATTGAGAGACGGCGAGTAGTTTCTGTTTATAGGAGTGGCCCTTCTGTGTTCTTGGGATAAGCGTGGTTTCTCAAGCCAAAAGCGATGCGAGCACTATACTGAGCATAAAATGAGCCTTAACTCTGTATATTTGGCACTATAGGTCTTCGAGGAGCGGAGAGATGTAGGGATTCATTTTAACTTCTTCACTGCTCAAGATTTAATCCTCTCCTCCTTGTCGAGTGAATATTGATAGAGATGAATCGAGTACAAGGATAACGCTGCGGGTAGAAGCAGTCAGTTGAGAGTTGTTGAGGATAGCGGCTAGGAGGTGAAAGATGAGTCATAATGTTCCAGGAGAAGCGAGCATAATGACGCAGTAGAGAGCTCGTGGAAAATCGGTCGGTGCTGCACAGTCTCTCCTACATTGAAATGAATACAAGCAGCTCCTAACAGGATCTCTAAACAATGCTGGAGGATTGAAGATGTCAAACAGACCTTCCCTCCGCTGTTTGTTCCAGGTGACTCAGTGCTAGTGATCGTCTGTAAGGGACAACGTTTTGTCTCCGTGAGTAAAGTGGTCCCTCTTGAAATAAGATGCTCGGTTGTGGAGAATGGAGAATCGGGTGCAGGCGCTTGGGGATGGCACTGTAGATCCAAGAAGAAGGCTGTACTTCGCTTGAAGCCTAGAATCAACAGTTATTCACCAGGCGATGGAGCGAAAATGGGTTAGCGATGATGGGCGGATGTTTTTGTTAGAGCTTGAAGTTGTGATGTTGACATTGGTTGTTGGTCAAGAGGTCAAGAGATTGTGATGTTTATACGTGTAGCGTAGCGCCCTGGACAGGCATGTGGGCAAAATGGATGTCGCACATGTTCCGAGCGGATGACTTGCAGTGTGGCTGAATCCTCGGTAATCTGCATCGGTCGGGTGTACCTAGTGCCAAGGAGCATATTGAGGATCCAAAATCCATCGCGGTCGAATTCGACGCGAGCTTCATGCTTATGTCTCTGGCCGATGATATAATAGATCCATGATCAAAGTATGCTCTCGCGCCACGTCATATCCTGCCTAAATTCCACGCTCCGCCTACAATTGCGAATTGTACAATTGACGGTATTGAGTTGGTTAGTATGAGCGGTATGTATCAGGAAGGAAAGGAGTCCCTATTTTGTTGTGAGAACTCTGTTTGATGGTCCATCCTTCCTGCCTGATTGTTGTTTTGATTCATACAAAGAAGCTCCCCCTTCCCCATGCGGTTGTGAGGGGCTCGGGACGAAAATTGTAGGTGTACTGGGCACCTAGCTAAGGACTGAAACTGACTGTGGCTTCCAGCTCCAGTCGGGTGTTTCTCGGTTGGGGGTATTTTCATTCGGCGCGAGATTCGCTATGCACCTGTGGCCGGAGGTTTACTGGATATGATGTACCAAAGGATAAGGTCTGACCCCGAGTGGTTTTATTCCCACTCGATCCCATCCATGACTGTCGTACCCAATGCGTCCTACGGGGCTGTGCAAGATAACGGGTGACTAGGAGGCCATGACCATAGAGTCCAAAGGTCGCATCGTGGGGTTTGAAGTCTTCTCTTCGGGAGTGAGCCCGGTCCAGGCAAGAGTAACGTGTCAATATATAGGAAGTGCAGATTCTATTGCGGCCTATAATTCCTTGTTTCGGAAGTGCATGGGCATGAGATCATGAATGACGCACGAGGCCTATATTACACCGTTATGAGCCCATTGGTTGGTCTGGATTGGCGAAAAGTACACCATCCTGCGGAAGTAAGCTTGCGGAAGAAATGCCGTAGAACATCTTATGACACCAATTGCGCGCTAATCCTTCTAGAATATTCCCGTCCGGGGGTCTCTGCATAATCCTCCAACCCTTGCTTTGTTTTGTTTGCCTTGTGTGATGGTGGATTTGTGCTTGTTGTTTACTGTCCACCTAAGTTGAGGTCTAAATAGATGGAGAGGATCGGAAACACTGCTTTGGATATATATGTGTACTTGGGATCGAAGACACGTTGTTCTGGACAATGGAAGAAGTCAGGCCAAGGAAGAGACGAGGTGCAGGGTCTCTACTTATAAGCCCAATGGAACATGTTGTATGGGTGCTGTTGTGCTGTTGTTCCTCTATCTAGTAGTCACGCGCACTGCATGCGCATTGTTTGCTACCTGACCTATCGGTGCGAAACGTTCCTGATTGGCAAGAACGGTTAAAATATGCAGTATTGGGTGTGTTTGAAATATCAACAAGTAACACGTCTATCATATTGTCATTATGTGGTCACAAAAGAGTTTCTGAAACCTTTTTGCAGTCCGCATCGTAACGACGGTGAAGATCGACCATACATAGCCGCCGACGCCTTCGTCCACATTGATTGACATCACTGAGTTACTGTTACAGTTACATACATGTAATCCCAAGTTGTTAGGGTTCGGGCAAGCTAGCAGGTACTACATGTACGACTGACTCTAGCTGTGTGAGGTACTACCAACACTATTCCGCAACTACAATACACAAACCAGCCGACCTTTCCTCTCTTCCACTACAGGCGACCAATCAGCCAATCAATTTCGAGTGTAACGAATTTATCCGGAAGGGTCATTCATTCTCGCGGGATTGTGAAGTCCATTCTGCATGATTCAAATAACTGGCTGATCTGCCTGTCTCATGTTCTTCACGGTTCGTAGTTGCCCTTGCCCTTAGAAGTCGGGTCGACTCGTCGCTTTCTAGTCTAGATCTAGATATCTATATTTTTCCTCACCCCGTCGCCCGACATAGAACCCTTGAAGCAGGATCTGGATTGGCATTGACTGGGAATCTCAACGAGGTCCACACTCTCTCCCCCACTGCACTCACTCCACTTTACACACCATCACCGCCATCATCCTTACCTCTCTGACTCTCCTGTTGCATGCACCTCCTTCTCTCGTTCCATTCTCTCTAATCCTCCCTCAGCTTCTTCCCTCGTCTCCACACTCTTTCATTGTGTATTTGCCCTTCCCTCCCACCGTGGATAGTGATTCAGATCTTTCACACTTCTACACTTTCTTCTTCTTCTTCTTCTTCTTCTTCTTCTTCTTCTTCTTCTTCTTCTTCTTCTTCTTCTTCTTCTTCTTCTTCTTTTTCTTCTTCTTCCTCCTCCTCCTCTTCTTCTTCTTTCTTGTTCTTCTTCTTCTTCTTCTTCTTTCTTGTTCTTGTTCTTCTTCTTCTTCTTCTTCTTCTTCATCCTCTTTTTGCATTAGCGCTATTGTTGTCATCTACCCAGATCTAGCACAACATAATTTAATCTCCCTGTACTGTGGGCTTGTGTGTTCTCCCTTTTTATTCTCCTACTGCATTCCCCCCCCCCCCCCCCCCCACCCACTGACGCGCCACAGTGTGCACCCCCACTCCCTCCGCAGCCCTCCTCTCCCACCATCACCACCCCCCGCAATGTCAAACCGCAAATGGAACCGCCTCCCACCCTTCTCTTACACCCCCTCTCCTCACCGCCACTGGCGCCACCCCGAACATCCCCCTGACGAACCCGACGGCGACACAGACTGGGCCGACGATGACTCCCAGGCCGCCAACTCCACCACCAGCAGAACACCAAGCACAGGGCCACCACGGAAAAAGCGCAAGACAAGAAAACACTTCTTCACACGCCCAAAAAGCTCTGCCAGCACAAGTGAACCAACCGGGGAGCCGGAGGAGGAGGATCCAGACATGCTGGACAGTATTACGGTCGCGGGAGGGTTCCTGATTGTCGGGCAGGGGGCAATTGATCCATTATCCTCATCGCCGCCCCCACCACCACCGTCAAAGAGGAGGGGCCCGGGAAGACCACCAGTGACACCGAAAACACCCAAAACACCAGGATCCACCGCAAAAATGACAAAAGGAAAGGCAAAGGCCGCCAAAAAACCCACACCTTCCACATCAACACGAAAAGGGCGCTCTGCCACAAATGCCGCCAAGCAAGTCTCTCCCGAACTCGGCCACCCCGAGCAGCCACATCTACCCGCGAAACCGCCAACCACGAAGCGCCCCGGCTCTTCCTCGGCCAACCGCGGACGGTGGGAAAGCCCAGCACCGCCGCGCACCGCCACACCGCCGCCATTAGTGCAAGACGACCCAATGCCCAGGCTCCGCAACGAAATTCCCTCCAGCGTCATCGACTCCAACTCAGATACCCAAATCCCGTCAAATCCATCAACCCCAACCTCCACCGAACCCGCGCCTCCAGAACCTCCGCCCGCCCCTGCGCCTGCCGCTGTTACTTGGCCCACCGCGCCGACGCCCCCACCACCGAACCCGCACGTTAATGAGCTCGCTACGCGGCTCACATTCAACATCTATGCCTTCCCCCCGCTGAATGATGCGTGTTATGTGTTAGGACGGGATCTACTCCCACCGCGCGACGGGCGCTTGTCGCCATTGGCGGATATCTTCCCGGATGCAGAGTCGCCGCCGCGGCAGGAGATTAAGCCGTGCTATGAGCGCCTGCGCTATGTGGTAGGGAAAGAGATGGGGCTTTTGCTTCCGGAGGCTGGCGCGGACCAGGAGTGGGGTATATTTGTGAATTACCGTTTCCCGGTGCAGAACCAGGAGCAGCTGGACGTCTGTATGGCGCACTTGGTACACCACGGAAGACCGGTGCATGACATTGTGCTTTCAAAGAGGGGGAACCCAGAGTTGTACCAAGATGCGCTGGAGAATGTGCGCAGAGAGGATAGGGATTTCTGGAAAGGGCGGAGGGATCAGATGCCGGGTGTGAAGACGGGAGTGATCTTACTCCAGCGAGGGGTGGGGATGACAAAGGCGAAAACAAACCCGAGGAATAAGGTAAAGAGGAAAGGGAAGGAGAAGGGGCGGAAGCAGCCAGCAGGTAAGAAGCGGACTGCCGAGGAGCATACGGAAATAGACCCAGAGATTAGGGATAGTATGGAGCCTTCGCCGGAGCCCACGTCCGCGCCTTCGGCGGTGATGAGCTCTCTTATGCCAGAACCAGGTACAACTCTTCTGCGTATCTCGCCGGTGCCTAATGCATCCCAGGAGAGCAGATTGGTGGAAGAAGATAAATTTACAACCGGCGCACCACCTCAAATGTCCACTACAAAGGTACAGAGGGTAGTAGCACCACCGCCCCCCGCGTCAAAGGATAACGAAGAAAAAAACGGATCTTTGCAAACCCTCGAAGAGACCACCGACTCTGCCTGGACAGGGAAAAGGAAAATGGGCGGATACTCTTCGGCCGCATCTAATAGATTGGGAAACAACCGGAACGAAAGGAGTAGTGCCCCTAAAGCAGAGACTTCCTCGTCGAGGCAGAAGGGTAAAGGTAAGGACGTGGAAATTTCAAACCCGAAAGAGAGCCCCCCAGTAGCTGGCCCTGAGAGGAAGCGCAGGAAAACTAGGATCGGATCATCGCCCAGCACGTTATTTCCTGAGGCCTCTGCAGCGCCTGGAAAGCCGGAGGAGAGAGAAGAACCGGAAGCGCCAACGGCGGCAGAACCAGATATCCCAACGCCGATAGATCTCACTGAGGTCCCGGAAGTCGCAGCGCAAACACATGCTCCTGAGGATACAGAAGTCCCAGCACAAAATGCGCCTACTAAGGAAATAGAGTCATCAAAGCCAAATGAACCACCAAGGGAAATTGAACCTCCCAAGGAAATTCAGCTACCAACAGATATTGAACCGCAAACTGTACCAGAGATCTCACAAGCATCGGAAATAGCGGACAGCACAGCATCTACGGAAACCTCAGAAACCCTAGAGATTCAAAAACCAACCGCCGCCGCAGACGCAACAGCTACAGACCTTCCGCAAGAACCATTATTAGCAACGGAATCATCGCAGGCAGTAGTAGAGACAATCGCGCCAAAGATTCCAGTAACTCTTATGGAACCTCAGGGACCTACCCCAATGGAAATCGAAACACCCCAGGAAGTAGCCGAGGAGCCACCGAAAGCCTTAGAGGAAGCAGCCGAAGAGCAGCCTAAAATCTTAGATGGAGTAAAGATGCTAGAGCCCGAGGCCGGAGAAAACATAGTCACAACGACGAGAGAACATCTTTCCCAAGATATTGTAGATGCGGTCAGGGTTAGGGCTAGGGCACAAAAGCTTGTTACGAACGAGGAGGTGAAAGAATTTCACAACCTAAATGATAACAGGCTAATTGAGTCGGAGGCGGAGCAGAGGGAAGCAAAGGCTAAGGAGAAGGAGGTAGATGAAGGTGCGAAGCATGGAGACGAGGAAAACCTGAAAGCTAAGGTTGTGAATAATAACGAGGAATTTACGCCGGAGGGGGCAGCTTGGGATGAGGCGGTAATAGAGGAGCTCAAGGACGACAAGAAGGAGGAGTCATCGCCAAAGGAGCTGGAGAACGATGCGGATATAGTTCCTACGAAGGAGCCCGAGGTTGTAAGCGCTACCCAGGGGAGTGCACATGAGGAACCGGAGGAGGCACCAGGAAAGGAAGCACCAGGTGAGGGCGTAAGGCAGAGCACACCACGGCCAGAAGAACAAGTTGATGCAACCGCATTGAACGCCGTCGCCACTACAGACCACATAGAAGATGCTTCAAAGGATGAGGCGCTGCCACCAGCGGCGGTAGCGGAGGAGCCACAAGTCTCCAAACCCCCTTCGTCCGCCGTGGTGGCAAACACCCCCACCGTCATGGTAGCGGAGGGGATAGAAGACCCGCCGGGGAAGGTTCACGATGATTCAGGTAGGTTATCTTTATTCATTACGGGAATTAGTACTAATATATACAGGTCACGCCTCCGCCGAAACAGACCCCCCAGCTCGAGCTTCAACTCCGCCACTGCCCCCGCCCCCACCCCTAGAAACCGTTCATACACCCATTGATACATCATCTCCCGATCCAAACAATAATATAGATGTTATTACGGCCAACAATGATGGCGGCGAGTCAAGTGTTCAGCCAACAACGCTTCCTGAACAGGATTTGAGCGCTGCGAACACTATTTCAGAGCAGGACCCAACCGTACCTATGGATATTGATGACGAGTCACGGCCACCAGTCAATGATGAGCAAGCATCAAAGGGAAAGAGCAAAGAAATCTTGGAGACTTCCGCTGTGCCAAATGAAGCACAAGATCCGACAGTTCCGGAGCCTGCTACTAATGATGCTGAAGCTGAAGGGTCTAGTCCTGCGCAAACATATAGCCAGTCTGTGGTGGATATTCAGCATGGTGCCCGTCTACTGCTTTGGGCTGCTGAGGTACCGACTGAAGAGCTTACAGCTGATACTCCTGCTCCCGAAACGAGCTCGCCGCTGCCTTTGGCCTTGCCTGTCCCTACGGCTTCTACACCTCCGGCTTCAGCAACCCCGGCCTCTGCACCAGCTGTCCAAATCTCTGAAGAGCCACAAGTCTCTCAGCAACTGGACAAAGTCCATGGGACCGTTGCGATCACGCCCACTCCAAGTGTGAAGAGGAGGTCCAGAGCCAAGAACCCAGCGTCAAAAGACACGGCCAAGCCGGCCAAAGAAACAGCCAAACCAAAAGCCCCCAAGGCCAAGCCCACCGGGCAACGAGCATCGTCGAGGCGGTCACTTATCGTTTCCCTGAAATTCCGAAAGCCGGAAAACGCACAGGATGAAGGAACACCACCCTCGCGCGCTGAGGAATCGCATCCCGATGGTGGTGGTGCTGTTGCTGCAAGTACCACTCGCACACCGCCCCCGGCCACCCCGTCTAATAACTGGGCCCCGACCGCGATAGGCTTCACGCCCGTCAACGTTCCCAGCACTCCCTCGCCAATCCGCATCCCACCTTCCACGCCCGCGCCGTTGCCCAGGCCACAGCCGTACCGACGCCCAGAGCCGATCACGACGCCCCGCCAGATCGCAGCGAAGCAGGGCGGTGTAAGTCCAAATCCAAGGTCCACTCCTTCAGCAGAATTGTTGGCGGCGGCGCGGAAACAAACTGGCCAGACGAAGAACGCAAAGTCCAAGGTCGCAGGCTCGCGAGTCGGAAGCGCGACCTCTGCCCCTGATTACCCGAATGCGCCTATCCCGCCGCCTATCGCGTTTCCTGGACAGCAGAGCCTGAGTCGGCTTGGTACTAATGCACGACGCAACCAGCCCCCGGAAGGCACGGCTTCCCCGAACAGACAGCCCGTCCAGCAGCAGCAGCAGCCGCAGTTTGCGGTGGCGGCGGCGGCGCCACCTGTGGATGAGCCCATTCGGCAAGCAGCTCCTGTTGTTGTTGCTGTTGCTGTTGCTGTTGCCACCACCGCAAGTCCGTCTCAACACGTTGTTCCACGGCCCGCGTGCGAGAGGCCTGTTGCCAAGGAGAGCATTGACATCGCACGAAATGGCTCACCAACGCTTGCAATTGCCATGGACAAGAGCAAAGACATGCAGGTCCACCCCGTCCCAGAAGAATCGCCCACAGCAGCAAGGCCGTCCCATCCAGCACAGGCTGTCCCCGTGCAGGCATCCCAAGCAGCACCTGAGGCCCTGATCCTCCCCCTCCCGCCTGCAGTGCAGGCACCTCTGGCGCCTCTACCCAGCTCCGGAAGACGTCTTGGATCAAGCAAGCTCCGCGAAGTACAGAGTAATAATGACAAAGGTCCTAGCAATAATACCCCTGTTGTTACCAATCCATTGCCAGCTGCGCGGATTGATCCCCAAGCACCCCCCGCTGCACGAGAACAAACTCCCGCTGCAACAACTACCGCTTCTATCCCCACCAATACCTCTCCAGCAACCGCCGGAAAGGCCATGGCACCCACAATGTCACCCCGCCACTCGATCGACACGACCACTACAAGGCAATCCACCCCACTCTCACTCTCACTCCCACCCGCACGGTCAACACTGACCCCGGAATACATTGATTCCAAAAAGATCCAACCTTTAGTCCCGAGGGAGAACTTCCTGTACTGGGAACCCTCCATTGGGAAGGTCGGAGGTGCAGACATTAAACAGCCCATTGGTAAGTTCCACCCTAGGGCCCCGGGCACCCCCGAAAGGAGGAAAGCTAATATGTCCACCCTATTCTATTGTAGGTACCCTATTAGGCAAGGCGCGCCCTGCAAGTGTCTCACCGATTCATGCATCGGTATCGGGGTTGGTTCAAGGTTTCCCGACGTCCATGAGCTCAAGCGGTAGACCGCTCTTCCGCCCCTCACCACCACCACTGAGGCCGCTATCGCCTGTATGGGCTTCTCCTTCTCCCTCAACGCAGCCAAGCCCACAGGCGCAGCCACCGGTACAACCCAGGCCACAACCTCAGATACAGCAGCCGCAAGTACAACCCCAAGTGCCACCGCAGCCACAGTCAAGCCCACGGGTGCAACCGCCGGTACAACCCAGGCCACAACCTCAGATACAGCAACCGCAAGTACAATCCCAAGCACCACCGCAGCCGCAGTCAAATCCACAGGTGCAACCGCCGGTGCAACCCAGGCCACAACCTCAGATACAGCAGCCGCAAGTACAATCCCAAGTATCGCCGCAGCCGCAGCCCCAGGTACAACTGGAGACCCAACTGCAGACATCACCGAAGCTTCTACCACAGCCTCCACTACAGACACAACCCGATGTCCAGCCAGCACCCCCGCCACAGCCGGACCCTCCTGCCCTAGGCCTAATCACAACCAAAGAGATGATCTTCCACATCTCCCATTACGAAGGAAACGACCAGACGTTCACTCTCCATGGCCGCGACTTCCTCTCCCCCGAAGGGTTCAATTGGAACATGTTCCTGGGTGTGCTTACGAAAATGATGAGTTTCAAAGAGGTGACTGAGGTCCTAGTCGTCAACCTGCACCACCTTGTGGAAGATGGCCTGTCTCTGGACCAAGGGATCCCGTTTTATCGCAAGGTTAATGATGTGCTGATTGTCAAGGCCGATCCGCTGGGCAGGCCGCCGACAGAGTTGTGGGAGAGGATTAAGAGTGAGAGGAAGAGGTTGAGGGAGAGGTTTATGGAGTGAGTAGATAGGTTGAAGAGGAGGCGAGAGGCTTGGTGTTATATGGGTATGGGGGTTGGAAGGGACAGTAGTTATCCGTCATTAAATGCTTATCTTTCCCTTATCTCAGGTTTTTCTTTTTACCTTCAGCTTTTCTTACGTGGTTTGCTATTGCCGTGATGTTATCCAGAGGCGAGGTGGGGTCTCAGGGTGGGCCAGGAGGGGTAATTATTCTGTTTTAATCATTATTTCCTTGGCTTCGCTATGATTTATGGCTATTATGTTGTTTCTCTCATCCCACCCCACCCCCCCCCCCCTCTTCCCCACCCTCCCCGCACCTATTTTACTAGGCCCGGGTCTGTTTTATTCCATCTTTTCCTTTTTTCTTTTGTTCTTCAATGTGGATATTTTGTGCATGCATGCATACGTGCTGGAGTTGTTATAAACCCTGCTTTCTTTTGTTTGTTGTATTTTAGAGGCAGTTGGGTGGGGTACATGTCAGTTAGCTAGGTAGTCTGCGGGGCTCTAAAAGATATATTAGTGGAGGAGCGAAGGAAGGGAATGGAGATAGTTATCTTATTGGGCGTCGGCCGGATTGTCATATGGGAATGCTAAATTGGGGAATTAAACCGCGACTATTATGGCTCTATGACCTATGCTGTAGACGTATTACTCTGTGGACACGTGCGTGGAGAGATCGGAGGTGCATTCTTTGGTTAGTGGAAGGTGTTCGGATATTGGATACTTGTCTTTTTATATACGATAATTCTACTCAATGCAGGAAGACGTCTCACTGGTAAACTGTTCGTGTTTTTGTTTGAAAGCGTGCTGTTGGCACATACCGAATCCGACGAACGAACGCTAACGAAGAGTAAAAGCGTTACTTGAACAATTGTTGCAGAGTGATCGGTTATGATGCACCGCCGATATATAGTTCACGTAGATAAGCCTTGGAGCAACTAGAATTTATCTACTCCGTTCCTGTATTGGTGGGTGATATGGGTTTTACATTCTATTCGTCCTTTTGTGACGCTTATCCTTTTGGAATCGGTGTTTTCGTGGGATGTTTTTATAGCTAACATTCTCCCATAACGGCCTCCGGCGATAAGAAGTGCTTTTCGGCCTATCGTTATTCATACTTAGTACAGGGTTCTTCTCCTCATTTAGCTGCTGTGGATGAGTCTCGACAGTCAGAAGGCTGTTGTTATTAATGTTTAGTTGGAGTTGTGTTTGGACGGGGGTCTAAATTCTGGTTTTCATATATAACGTGGAACAATGATTTCTCTCGTCGGGCTGCTCGTTTAACGGTTAGAGATAGGTCGTGGGATACGATTTTCATATCTCGTGAAGGGAATATTAAGGGTTATGAATAGCTTTGCCTGTATGCTTGGAAGTCAGGGTTGGAGACCAGGTCTTCGAATACGCAGAGAGTTGTCTTTTTAGCATAGGTTGATAGCCACAACGGTACTGTCTCTATTTGTATACATGTAGTCGTTGTCCCAGCACCCGGTATATCTAATAAGTATATAATTATAATCTGCATATGCAATGTGCTTTTATAGTCCTCTGATTAGCTCATTGAGAGATTTTGTTTCACTTGAAACATGTTGTGTTCGATATTAACATAGGGTATCGTGCTGAGTGGTGTTAGATTATTAATAGGGTTTCTACTGGTTCTGGAATTCGATTAATAGTTGGATTTTAGAGGCTTTGTGGCTATTAAGAATATACTTGCAGCTTGAACTAGAGGTATTTCTGACTGATATATGGGGGATATCAGAAAAGGCACATATAAATCGACCAGAGCGGATATGATGATGAACTTTGCCTACCAGGAGGGGTCGAGGGCCACGCAGCTGCCTGAGAGTCCCGACTGACAGGCAAATAGAGAAATAAGCCGCAAGGCGGCTTGCCTGTATATTAGACTGATTGATATACGTGTAGTACCGGCCGAAGGCCCGAAACCACTTGTATATCATACATACATGTATATGTGGCTGCTACCAATTCCTTTCAATTTGAAGTTTGAAATCGAAATAGACCCTATATCATGGCTACTATTATACCTCTTACGGTCAATACCCCCACGGTTCTCCATTATGATCAATCAATGACGTACAATATCGCTTTACTGCAATATACGAGTGATATCTGATGAACATAATTCTCTTAGCACAATTTTTATGTCCAAAATAACTCTACCAGAAAACCAGATCCCATGAGATTTCTGTTTATCACTATATAATAAACTTACAACTTAGGGAAACAACGGCTAAAGAAAATGTAGTTTTACTCTAGCTATCTATTTCACACAAGACGGTGTACAAGATAGATTCCGCGTTGTTTTTACTACCTTATTAAACCTAATAGTGAGTTATCATTCATTTACTCTAGCTATCTATTTCACACAAGACGGTGTACAAGATAGATTCCGCGTTGTTTTTACTACCTCATTAAACCTAATAATGAGTTATCACTCATTTACTCTTGATCCTTTTAAAACTATCTAATATCCAGGCATCTTCCGATTCCATGTCTGATAGTTTTATAAGCCTAGACCGCCAATCACCCACACACTGAACCACCCACACGCTGAACCACCCACACGCTGAACCACCCACACGCTGAACCACCAGCATCTAAAAACGGGGTTGAATCTCTACCATAGGATTACGGAGCCTAGTGACGAATACCGAATTAAACCGGAATTGTAGGAAGAATACTGTACCAATATAATACTGCAAGCTACTAGCGTATTGACGGGAATACTGTACTGATCCCATCCCCCTTTTTTGGTACTGTGGCTAATCAACCGCAATGAAACTGCATCTTTCTGCGTGAAGGGATCGATCCGATGTTTGGGTGGATTGAATTTTTGACCATAAATTGCCCAGGGGGTGGCAAATTGATTAATTATTCACAGCTGCACCAATTATTGTCTTCCAATCGCTTATTCTCTAGTTTTCCCTAGATTAACCCTTACCCTGAACATTAGTCTCATACACCTCACGTGATCACATTAATTAACCCAACAACGAATCAACCTGTGATTTAAGACTCTCCAAACATCAACACAATCAGCGGTCCCCATTCATAGCTAGATTTCATCTCCGTCAAATCTTCCTGGCAATAACGAAACCCAACCACCAACAACAAACATATCTTGGTCTTAAACCCCGCTAACCCTTCATCGTAAACGGTCTGAGACTGGCAGCGCTTTTAGGGCTCGTCGTTTACCATTGTCGGTCAATCAGTATACTTCCCTCGGCGTAAGCTTGGAATGGAATCAGCCATTGAGGCACGTATTACCCCTTAGCAACCTCTGATATTCAATCTAGATCTGCTGACTTCGATCTTGAATGAATTTTTGCGGCCTCCAGTTCCGCATTGATCAGCTGGCCCCGGCGAAATTAATCAATATGTCGCGCATCTCAATTGGAACCCGGGCAATCATGACCACACCCGGCATTGCGGGATATCGTATGCCACTTAATTCGCGCGCGGCGGGAGAGTACCAACAATCCACGGCAGGTCTCGGAGGTTTGAGAAGGCCTAGAAACAATCAACCCCAAACATGGCCCCTCTACTCCTCGCAGAGGCTTTTTTTTTTTTTTTCTGTCTTGCAAGCCGCTGTTGTTGTACCGCGTGTCTGGGATGCCTTGTATTACACAGCTGGGTCTTTGTACCCAACGTTTTATTTCCAGCTGCAAAATACGAGTAGATCGATCAACGGGCTTGATTACGGACGACTCTGAATTCAGATACCTTATCAACATGGGGAATGCATTCCGTGGAATTCATCCGATGTGACGTCCGGGATGTGCCGGAAGTACTAACGTATTTCACCGGGAAAGCGATCATCACCGGGAAAGCAACCGAACCTCACACAAAGAGGTTGTGGGCAACAAAACACAATATATGAAGGGAGGCGCATATAAGAGGGTTCAATGTGTCTTTTCCGAATCATGGAGTTATATAATGAATATAAACCAAAATTTGGTAAAGTCGATAAAGCTTACACTCCCTAACCAACTCAACAACCTCTCTGCAACAATACTCTCACTAGATAGAGGTGAATCATGTCCAAAATAGTTGGGAGACACCTAAATAACACTTCTGGTTACTTGGTTCTGTAATTGTATATAAATTCAACTTTCTTCAGCAACTTTGGATCATCCCATTGTCGCCGTTGTTTGCTTTCCCGGTGATGATCGCTTTCCCGGTGAAATACGTTAATCAGTAAATCTCATTTTGAAAAAAATTGACTTATAGATCTAAAGACCTCAAACAGGGTACTATCTATATCATGTTAGCATCTGTCAAAAGTACCACCTTCTATAGACAATCTTCCTCCGAAGTGGACGCATATCCCATGAAGATCTCTCAAGCAAGCGGGCGAGAAGAAGGCTATGGTCCCTTCATTATAGACGAATATCAAACATTCTTGTTTTATGGCTTGGTATGATCACCCTCTATGTTTCATGTTGAAGATTGCGCTCATCCACATGACCTCCTGCTTATCGAAGTAATTAAATCTGAATATCTGGGGAGTATTGTCAGACCGAATTCACATCTCCGACCTTATACGAGTTGGCTAGAACGACAACCCACCCCCAGCGATTCTACTGATTAGTTGAGATCCAGATATAGTCCTGGGTCATCGATTAATGGGCTTATCCGAGCTTTATGGGCGTCATCCCACAACAGAATAACAAACCTATTTAATTTCTACGAGTGATTACTCATGACGAGATGTATTCCTCTCTAAGGCCCTATCACTCCGATCCGTTCTCTATTTGGTATACAAGGAACCGGAGATATTCACAGATCTAAGTCTTGAAATTTTCCTAACACGAAAAGTGGTAAAGTGGCAATGGCTCCTTCTTGGTTCTCTGATGGGGGTGGTTTGCCTGCTTGGCGCTCCACTGCGTAGGAAATGTTTTACAACGGTTGGGGCGAGATATGACATAAGACTGCACGCCACTGAAGAAACTCCCGGGCCGATATATTGCTCTTATACAAGAGTTTAGAGTGGAGAATCCACGTCCCCGATACTGCGATGTCTGCTACTTGTCCGTGCGCCGGGATGCCGGGGTTGGTGTCAGTCTACCCGCGGATCCGCTACGGTATCCAGGGTGACCGAGCGGAGGGTGGCGGTGTGCTAGAGCTATAGCTTATGTTATACTCGCCGTGTTTTCCCACTTATCTTAGATACCGTGGTTCACTCGCCCACTTGCTGGCGGCGGATCTTGCCTAACTGTCGTTAGGGCTATATCATAGTTATCTTGGTGAATGCTAAATTGCAAACTACAAGAAATACGGTCATCAGTCCAGCACAGAATCCGCCGCCGCCAGCTGAGTGACTCCGATCAGCTCATGTTAAATCTTAACAAATAGAACACTCTTGGCAAAGACAAAACTCTCAGGTAATCCCTTGCTAGAATTTGATAATTCGTGCCAGTACCTTTCCCCACTGGAAAGTCGTCAAAAGATATTGCCAGTAGAAGCAAAATCTTCTTTGATGAATGATGTTCTTGACATCGCACTTCTCTGTACTGCGGCCCTCCCCAATTGTTAGAACCTTAAGCTACAAACCTTTGATGGTCAAGGTAACTAGCAAAGCTGTCTCTCAGATGTACTACCTCTATCCCCTATCTTCGCACGTATTTGGCCGCACCAGGTGGCTACATGCCTCTGCAAATCCATGCCATTAAATCAATCTCTCAAGTGGTAATCCCTAGACAGAGAAAGTTATTTTTGAGTTGTTGCGGCATTTCCGGGGTAAAGAAAATGTGTGTGTGTATCTGCACATATAGCGATAGGAATGATCTATGGAAAAAACGGTTATATGGTGCACAGACATTTCGCCATACAATTTCACCCCCCTGTTTTTCCATAGATCATTCCGGTCGCTGTACCCATCAAATTTAATACATCCCTGCCCCATAGGCTAGCCAACCTCCGACCCCACGATTCCAGTTGCACTACATGTACAGTCAGGGTACAGAAGTTTTGGTAATTTTTGGTTGCCGTTGCAACACGAAATTTGTATAGGGACACCATACAAAACCAGAAACACCCAAATCATCACTTTAAAAATTGGAGGGCACATGCCTGAAGAAGGGACACAAAATTCTAGAATTCTCCAAGCTTCATCTTGAGACAATTTCCAACTGTCCTTGAAGGGTTACAATTTTTTTGGTGAGGTTGGGTGGTTGTTTCGGGCAGCCCAACATGGCTACTTTCGCTGTAAAAAGGGTATATTACCATGTATCTACCAGGTACGATTGGGGGACGATTGTAGCGACTTGGCAGGACGGGTCACAATGCAAGTAAGTCGTATCAATTCCAAGAAAGGCCATTCTAGTAGGAAAGGGCACAGCTAGGCACTTCTTACATTTCTCATAAATTGAACCCGGAAGAAGAAAACCTAAGCAATTACTTTTGTGACTCATGTACCCTCGACCAGGCCTTAATATTTAACCCGTCGTTACGGGTCGTGGGTCGTTATCAACCCTGAGAGAAACTCATTGATTTATTTGCGCATTGCCAATAATCGGGTGTTACATAACTACGAAAAGGTTGCGTGAGGTGACGAACCTTGGCACCAAGAAGCTGACATTGCCCATGAGGGAAAGGTTGAGGTTTACTTTAAATGCATATTTAATGCCCTAAAGTGATTAATATGTAACGACCTCTAGATCATCATTCTACTCGCGATTATTTGCCAAGAATTTTCACCTGACCAAGGAACCACCGAAACCCCCCACTTCACCGAGTCAGGTGAAAATTCTTGGCAAATAGTCGCGAGTACACCTTTCTATAAGATAAATCTTGTATTAATTTGGGACGATATTTTGAGGGTTAACTAACGGCATATAACACTTTTCTCATAGGCCTCTATAATGGAGATATTCATCAATCATATAATCTACAAGATACTACGGGCATCCATGGCACATGGCCTAGTAGATACGTTAGTAAGTAAAGAAATTGTTAAAATCTAATATGGCCCGGAGGAGCCAACGAAGGTCGGCAATCCGTTATCAATCAACAAAAGTAGGCCCGGTTCGTCACCCGCTCGCATCACCCCCTAGTTTTGCTCTAGGTAAGCACTAGTAATTTGAGAATTCAGGCTTCCTTTAAAACCTTCGATACATGTGCCTAACTCTTGCATATAAGTGCAAATTAACAGCTGTAGGCCGTCAGGTAACGATCGAAGAGTACGTAACTAATTGACAGATCGGGATGCTTGGAGCAATAGAATCTAAATAAACCCGAATATCTTGCAAGTCGCATATATACTTATTGCCATAACCGTTGTCAATTAGAAGCATTCGTTGATCTACTCGTAGTTTTTTGGCGTTTCCGAACGAAACTGCTATTGCATACACAGAAAAACCCCGCCAAGGCTATCTTTTGTATGGCATGCATAGAAGTTGCGTCCGGAAACGCCAGAAAAGTACGAGTAGTGACGGCTATGTGTTGTATTCAGAGAGTAGAACCCGGGTGGGAGTGCTTGGGTTCGTCATTCATGCAACAATTCGTATTCAGAAGGTGGCTGTCATGTTTTTTGATTGGTATTATGTACTTTTGCATGCTTATACCTACAGTTGGTGATGCCAACTCATAAGACAGTGAGGCTTGCACGAGTGCGCACGAGTGCGCACGTATTGATGAGTGCGTTGAAGCTGCTATAAATCCCCACAGATTACTTCCCCGGACAATTAATTACTTTACTGAACAACGATAGTAACGATAATCTCTAAATGATATTGCTTTAATAATATCCCGAGACCCTGAAATTTACGCCTCGATACAAAATATTTCTTGCACCCAATATTACGAACGGTTTCTCGGACCACCGCCCTTTATATATATATAACTGGGAACTCATTATACCTATCTCCTGGCTTGAGCAATGAACCCCGGGGTCTCCGGTCAGAGAGACCAAATGTATTTCGAATCTACCCTCTTAAAAATGAATAAGATTGAATATATGATGCGTAATGCGGGGTTTACAAAAGAGGTAACTTTCACCTAGAACAATCCACGCCTCTGTTTCATTCAATGAGGGCGAAGGTTACTAATACTGACTCTTAAAGACTTTCATTAATATCGACACTCCCAAAAATACGGTTAGCGAAAAAGAAATGAATCGTTTGGCAATATTGTATTGCGTGGTGCATATGGGTGAAAGCCTCGGGGGTGTTAAAGAGCAATACCGCTGGCACAATATCATATCTAAGGAAGCTTTCGACATGGTTAAAAAACGGAGGAATTCTTCGGGACATGATTACGAACATCCAGAAAAAAGAATGGACCTCGACGATATGTGGACATTCCTTACTGTTGACTTTGTGAAAATAAAGGCAATGATCGAGGAGGCGGTAGAGACCTTTGATGACCATCTTCACGGCACGGAAGCCGAGATGACTACTCAACCAGGACGCGCACGCGGGGATTAGTATCTCCTCAAGCTGGCGAACGGCGCAATACGTCCCCGCTCGTCAGTCACTAGGGCGTTTGATATTTCAAGGGGTTCTAGCATTTCATTATTCGACATCCCTCAGTGCGGGTACATGGCCGCCGTATTTCTATGATTTATCTCCCTTGTTTTATAAAATTCTCCTCATCTAATTTCAATGAATGTTGATTAACAGGGATGTGGGGCGGCTGTTTTGTTCTCTATTAGTTCGTGTGTCTCTAAGAGGTATCGGTGGTCCTGTCGAATGAGGAAATTCTTTTACTATTTTAGGCTCGTATTTCTAGAAACATCAATTGTTGGAGGGAGGTTCCTCTTGTGTCTTTTTTTTTAATTCCTTTATTTTAACCTGAATCATGTGTTAACAACGTTTTATTGATGTTTATCATTTTACCGGTTTTATCTCTCAGAGAACAGAAAGTCCTTGACTTCAAGTTAATCAACTGAACACGTTTTTCTGGGCTACGTATACTTGTTCTTTCCAATAGCAAAGTCACTGCGCCTGACAGCCAATCGCTAAGTCACGTTTGGTTATTGCAGGAGAGGTGGCTTGGCGTTGCGTCCTGACATATGGCTCGATTCTCGATAGTGGGTGGGTGTGTAAGCTTGAGTGGCAATTGATTCTGTAGGAAGAGCCTCAAGTAAAGACCCTAATCTATGCTTATTTCGAGCTAAAGGTCGGTTTCTGCCAATTGAAATTCAAGTTGACACACCTACCCTCTCTCGAGAATCGCACTATAAGTCTTATTATCAGGCGCCCAAGGGCTAACATAGGGCATTTGTAGGATAACTGTATATCGGCGTATTTTCCTGACGTTTGTAGACGCAACTGTTATATGTTCTATATATATCATACAAAAGCGTGTTAAGTCGAGGATTTAGTATGATATGTGATATTGGCCCAGTTTACAAACGTCAGTCTAGGGTTTTAATTTTTTTACTGCAAAATCAGTTTGCTCTCCCGGATTTTTTTGCTATCCCGTACGAAATCCTTCGAATCTTGGCAATCCGGCGTATCGAGTTGTGACTGTTGATCCATATACTCACAGACGTCAGAGACGTACCTACATATACCTTTAGATAGAGAGTTTTAGCCACGCTCAAATTCACCAATCAAGGGGGAAATGACCGGGGTGTTTACATGAAAATACAGATTTACACAGTGCAAATATCAGGTCCTGGTTGGTCATTGGTCCTCATTTGACACTACTTGAGCACCCTGGTCATTTTCCCTCGAAAATCACCTCTAATACTCGTAGCAGGTAACAAGTACTCGAAACCGCAAGCTCTAATCGATCTACAATTGCCATTAGCGGAGAAGTCAAAAATACACCAAAACCCTGCAGCTGCATTTAATCGCGGGTACCTCAGATCTGTCTCGAGTATATGTACCCGCCCATAGTATCAAGCAATTCCGCTTGTTGATATGATGTGATTTAATATATTTTCTCCAATCAACAAGACCAGGCTATGATATACAGTCGCACCTCGCTATGCCGGATGGCCAAGATTCAGTCCATTTCGTACGTATACGGGATAGCAAATCATCCGGGACAGCAAATAAATCCTTAACAAATAAACCTAACCCTGGATATGGTCCACTATCACCTCTGAACCATTTTCTTTGCTTCAAAAGCTCATCTTCTAGTAGTATTAAGTACTAGGAGTACCTGGTGTCTGATAGAGCTTTCCTCCGCTTCAATTTCGAAGGAGGGAAAGAGTTCAAAACCACTTCAGTGAATAGGAAAAAGCTAGCTGTATATGTACCAGTGAATCCGGGATATCAAATATTATTTATATGTGGACAGGGGTCAGAGAATTGGTCAGTTTTCCATATGGTATGAGAAGGCCAAAATTCGAGATAGAAAATTAATTTTGGTGAGGAATGAGGGTATCAACCAAATCCATCCGGGATAGCAAGGGATCTGGCATGTTGAGTTCCGGCATAGCGAGGTGCGACTGTATATATTCAATCGACCCCAGATCATGAATCCAGTAGCCAGGCTCCCGCGTGCCCCCACTGTGGAGGCATCCTTCTCTGCGAGGACACCTGGAGAGTGGTAGCCTTACTAGAATGAATTAACCTCAATGAGCCTCCGCGCAGCGCTGGGGCTAGCTATATTGCATATATATTCAAGGGATATTAATACAAGCTAGCTATAAGCTGCCGTGCCATATCTATGTGCATAATAGAGTTTCGGTCACATGTAGGCCAAATGATTTGTCAGTAAGAGTTGAAACTGGCATATCTTTTGCTACTCTCTACTCGTGGTGCCAGAATGAAAATGCCGCCGATCAACCCCAATTAAGTATGATTTGGTGGTAAAATATTAAGTAAGCGGCAATTTAATTTTGGCAGAGTGAGTACATACCGCTAAAACTCGAAATATTGGCTATCTCCGCCCAGGGACTATCTCTAAAACGATTGGCTGAAATGTATCGATCAACTTTAGAAGTATCCGTTTGTAGTAAGTTTGATCCTGTATGCTAGCCGATTTTTCGAGTTTTGGCGGTATATACATCATCCCCGGTCATAGCCATCAAAGAACACGGGTCTCTGGCCACCAATGGTATACACGCTAGGCTCCAACTGAGTACATACAAGCGGAGTGTGACCTCCAGTTGCAAGTGCAGCGAGTGAATAGAGGTATGGTACTGGGGTAGTGGTTTGTTAGATTACTGCAACAGTTATCCCAGATCGAGTGCTATAGCTACATGTATTCGTTATTCCTGAGGCTTATGGTTATTACAGGTAGTGAAATCTACAAGTACATGTATGTATGCATATATATACATGTATATACTATACATATGTAAATGTACTACATGTAATGTAGTCTTCTTCAACTAACACTCGGAATTTCATGTAATAGCGGGGTCGGATGCCGCTTGAATTTATAGTACAGCGATAGGAATAATCTATGGAAAAAGCAGTTATAGATCATTCCGGTCGCTGTACATGTATTTGCCCTATTTGGCCAATGGAATGATTCGTGATGACGATGACATTAAGAATGAATGTAGAGTAAGTACCCACTCCCCTTCCGTTAATTTTTTATCGATAAGAATCCGCACTACACATCAGCTAGCTGAGATTAATCTTTATGGAAACCCGCAGACAGACGGAACTAAGGCTCCCGGCCTTAGTTATGTGCTCAACATGTACCTATATTCGATCTACCATGGATGCATATGTGTAATTAATGGGTTTCTTGGCCTTCTAGTAAAGGTGGGTGACAGTACATTGATACTATGATTGTCAAAGGCGAAGAGAACAAATCTTGTTCCTACCTATCATCTCCCTGAACTCGACCGCTATTCCGTGCTGTATAAAGATTACATATAGATTTGGCTAGTCTTTATATATACATTCTTGTGTACTCGTATTTTCGTGACGTTTGTAAAAGAAACCACTATTGCATACCATATACAGTCGCAACTCGATATGCCGGATTGCCAAGATCCTAAGGATCTCGTACGGGATAGCAAATATTCACAAGAAATCCGGGATAGCAAACTGATTTCGCAGGAACAAAATCAAAATCCCCCAGGATTTCGTACGGGACAGCAACGGATCCGGCATATTGAGATCCGCCATAGCGAGTTGCAACTGTAAATACGTATACGCGCCAAGTCCACAATTTAGTATGGTATGCAATAGTGGTTCCTTTTACAAACGTCAGGAAAATGAGTACTTAGGGCAGGCAAACAGAACCTGCACATAAAAACGCGCTAGAAGGGGTTAAAGTGGTTGCTACCAAAAGAACGATGCCCCGGGTAGTGTATACAGTCGCACCTCGCTATGCCGGAACTCAACATGCCAGATCCCTCCCTATCCCGGATGGATTTGGCTGATACTCTCATTCCTATTCACTAAAGTGGTTATGAACTCTTCTCCCCATTCGAAATTGAAGCGGAGAAAAGCTCTATCAGACACCAGGTACTCCTAGCACTCAATACTACTAGAAGATGAGCTTTTGAAGCAAAAAGAAATGGTTCAGAGGTGATAATGGACCATACCCAGGGTTAGGTTTATTTGTTAAGGATTCATTTGCTGTCCCGGATGATTTGCTATCCCGTACGAAATGGACTGAATCTTGGCCATCCGGCATAGCGAGGCGCAACAGCGGTCGTACGTTTCAGAAATATTATATTTAGTTGGGCAACAAAAACATGTAACGGCATACCGTTACATACACGCATTGCACTTATATTGGAGACGTATCCACACACGCATATACAGCGATAGGAATGATCCATGGACATGCAGATACTGAAAGTTCCTCCTTTGGTTTTCAAAACTAAAAGCGCAATGTAGAGTAATGAGGCCAATTTAACCACGGCACTGGTTGCCAACGGTTTACACCAGTTTTTTGGAAAGATAACTAGCTGGCCGCTCTTGTGTATCCGCGCTCTGCAGCTACCTTCCCTGAATATTATCACATGGCCGTGGGCCTAGTATCCTTCAGGGAAAAAGTTCCTTGAGTGATCATGCGGAACTAGTCTCAATTGAAATGCTTGTTTCAAAATACATGGTTCAGTCGCTCACCTAGCGACGGCGGACCCTGTCTGATGGTTGTGCCCGTGGTAATTGACTCTTGGCGTCCCAAACTTAACTCTGCTATTGGCCTCAAATCCCTGACCTCCATCAGACAGTATCCGCCTTCACCCCCACCCCAAAGGTCCCTACCAAATCAACTCCATTTTTCGGGACACGAGTACCAGACCCTCCGGCCCCGATGTCCCACACCCGCGAGTCACTATGTCCTTTACGCTGTGTGTCCCAATGGCTATCCCTCTTCGGCGTTCACCCATCCTCGGCGTTCACCCATCCTCGGCGTACGCATCATGTACTCGTAGTTTTCTAACGTTTCCGAACTGAACTGGGTCTGCATACCACCAAAATCTAGTTGCCAAGCACGACTTACGCCCATATGCAGATCCAGTCCAGTTCGGAAATGTAAAAAAACTACGAGTAGAGAACCCGTTGACAAAACTGACATGATGAATATGCAAGGTACCGTACAATAAGTTTGCACAATCTTTACTTGTCTACCAGGGTAAGAACCAGGAAAAGCTGTTGCCAAAGTCAAGGGTTATTTGTATCGCAGAGCCTTCCATACAAATAATCCTTGACTTTGTCACTGGTAGACGAGTACATACATCAATAATCCTAATCCCCTCATAAATACCGTTTTGTTTGGGAAGAGTACAATATACATGTGACAGAAACAGAAACATGGATAAAATGAGATAAAGTACACAATGCCGCACTGATGCGGTATCAGCCCTACCCCCGTTTCTGATACTGCACCAACTTTCCCTGTCCGGCATTTGCTCTTCCTCCGTTTAACGCTTTAGGCCGGGTACCGTGTCAGACCTAAAGAGTGTCAATCCCATACAAATTTGTATGGGGATTTCTGTTGCCAAAGCTATCTCCACCATCTCTTGAGATATTTACAGCCTGATTTTTAGCAAATGAATTCCACTTAAACGCACACGGATTCAGATGGTTTCCAGATGGATTATCCTCTATTATGGTGTTGTGGGGTCTTCGGGCTTTGTGTCTGGTTTTGGTGCCGTCGCCATCTAGGTCTGACACAGTACTGGGTCGAAAACGTTACGTCCAAACGCGACTGTTAAAGCTTGGCAAAACAGATGTAATTACAACTGTGTAATTATAACTGTGCACGCGCATCAACCCAAGCAATTCTTCTATTGGCTCTGGGAAGCAAACATTGAGAAACGTTGGCCTCCATAGACTTTGCGCAAATGGAGTCGACAACCCATTGACAGTCAATCTCCAGCCCACCTGTGATATATAGATTACTAGCTACAACTCATACCCTTTTTTCCTCTTTTTCAATTCTTTTTCTCATATAATTCTTGCAGTTCCTCATAACCCCTACCTTCCCCCATCTCCAATACAATCCGATAATCCTACCCGACCTGGATCTAATTCCTCCTAGCTACATCACCCTCTGTACCATCTAGATTTTCTCTCATATCTGCACGGCAATTGTAAGTAATCCAAACACCCCTTCGAACTTTCCCCCAAGCTCAACGACCCTTTTCGATCGATTTCTCAAGTCCGTGGGAATCTACGGATTCCCATGGCTTCCTGGGTGGATAAGAGCGATCATGTTAGCCAGACATTGATGACATGGTAAACTTTGGGGGTGGGGAGATTCGTCATGGAAAAACCCTCTGGGTTTCTTTAGAATCAACAGTCGTCCACCGTTCCAAGATAGCTAGCTGCGAGATCTCCATTGGCCCAACGTCAACTGGCAGTATTCTTCAAGCGACGAAAACGATCTCGATCTCCCCTAATGCAGTCCAGTTTGAAACCCAACTGCCACCTCAACGTTGTAAATTCATAGTCTAGCTTGGCACGCACTTTTGCAAACAAATTGACTAAAAAATGTTTACTGACGTGACGGTATTAAGGTACAAACGCGAGGCCTACATTCGACTAGACTATAGTCACAAACCTCCGTCTCTGGCAACTAGACCTTTGTTCTGCGCATTGCTTCGTCACCGTTTGTGACCCCGACTATTTTTTTAGTTTTCTAACGGCACTGATATGATTGTTGCTGTTATAGTTTCAGATACCCACCAAGACTGGGGTATATGCAAAGAAATAAGATTTAATGATCCGGTCATATTACATTGGTCGGAGCCAAAATATCACCGACCTCCGGGCAGCTTCTAAGGTCGCCTTGTCACTTCCAGAGTTTAGGAATATCCTGTGGATCGGTGTCTTCGGGTCCTTTTCTCGTGACCAGCAGGGGGATAGAAGTGATGTTGATATCATAGTTATCGAAAGGTCGGACACTGAAATTGTGCTGGACGAAAGTAGGGGAGAAGAGGGTGCCGTCGATTTGGATCCATGGACACTTGAAGATCTCCTCCCGAGGGTTTGGTGTAGACCTGTCCAAATTGTGCGTATTGAAAAACAAGAACTACGCGGGCTTGTTTCGGTGGACGCCCTCTTGACCGCTCGAACTATCCACGGAAACGACCAATGCGAAGAAATTTTGAAGCTTCGCCAGGACGCCAGGAACTATCTCGAGCAAGGCTGGTCCATCTTCAAAACGGCGGAAGCAGAAATCGAAATGTTGAAATCAAAGGTGGAAAACATTGGAGGTTTTGAAGTAAGTTGGAGTGTCTTTTCTGGCCAGCTATTCAATGTAATTGGTTATTGAATGTTTCCGGTTGTTTAAGGAATTCGCCAAGTCACCATCTCTCCAGCAGGCTCTCCGTGACGACCTACTTCATATTATACAGAGTTTTGATATAAAGCCCATATGGCACCCCATTCACGAAGGCTTTTGGACGGCAGTCATACAACCAGCAAATGAGCTGCAAAAGATCAGTAATACGAATCCGGACGGCCCAGAGTATTGGAAAGGAATATGGGAAATTCTTACTGCTTCATCTCCCAAGAGCCTACAGAGCATATTGATGAGGTTGAAGAAATTCGTCTTTCCCACCCTCACTGATATCGAGGAACGTATCAAGATCTCTGAAAGATTAGAACACGAAGCACAAATGGAACAATTGGCAATACCGCCGGCGGCGGCAGAAACGGTACATAATGAAAACCAAATCTCTATGATCAGTCCAGCAGAAGTGATACCTGAAACAGGGAAAGAGTCGGTTGAGGCACCAATAAGGCAAGCCCCGAAGGAGGGCGGTCTGAAACGACGATGGAGGAAGTTCAAGGCACGTTTACGTATGTAAGGCAAATGACCAGATCACAGTAGGAAACTAAATTCCATATGTTAGAAAGAAGGCTATAGAGCATAACTGGTTGGGGGGTACGTTTAGATTCCTATTGATGCCACATGCGATGTAATTGAAATGTGATCGTAAAGGCTTTGTGCTATAAGGTTGGTTGGCGTATGGGTAGAATATTTCTTCTTCATAATTATTACATAACTCAATATTAATGTTTAATCCTCATACTTTTCTTTGTTAGCTAAAATATACATGTAATCGTAATGATAAATAAGAAGGAGAATGATCACCCCTATGCTTGAACTGATATCTTTCCGGCAATTTCCTACGGGTTACTGTGTCTCGCGAATAGCGTTCAGAGCTATATCTTATTCCTCGTTCAGTTAATTCGGAGATAATGTTTTGTTCCGTTGACCCATCTGTCCTTGTGAAGTACATGAAACAACCCCCCCCCCCCCCACCCACACAAAGTACACACACCCCACACCCCACACCCCACACCCCACACCCCACACCCCACTGATGTCCTGTAAAGGTCAATTTAGACTAAGACTTTCGCTTTAAAAACACTCCACGTGCTTTCTGCAGGCCTATTTATCTTTTCAGTCACCGTCCAATAACTCAAAATATACAAATCTCCGAACTCTACTGAGGTACAAAATTTAGGTTACTCCATAGAGCTGTCTGGAGACATATAAGTCTCATGATTTCCCAAATGTATTCACGTTTCCCACATGGTGCTCCTTGTACGCTTAACCCCTCGGCACATTGATCCAAGATGCATAATTGGTATACCACTGTGATTTCGCGATCAGGCATTGTTCGTGATTCTTGATCACGAAGGTAGTCTTTACTCAGTATTAAATCCAACCCTCGCTCCATTCCACAGCGAAGTCACCGTATGTGACCCCTCCTCTTCCTGCAGCGACTTTGTAGAGTCTATATTCTGCCTTAGGCTGCTAGACTTTCTAAATATCACTACACCGCCGTGGCCTAGTATTTACGTGTTGGCTTTATGTAAACGGACGAAAGAATGGGATTCGAGGGTACGGCAGTTACAGTATCCACTATTCTTAACGTTGGAACTCCTACATCGTGGTCCACGTTCCCTGTACATGTTAATATCATAATAGCAAGGTCGGTTGTCTGTATGTACCCCCCAGGGAATGTTCGCTGTGGAAAATAGCAAGTTCGCATGCTAAGTTAATGTAACCCAATCTAGCTAGTTTCCTCTCTCATACCTATTTCACTACATCTAGAGGCTGACCTTTTGAGAGGTATACTAACCGGTGGCACACAATGCTTACGAGTAATTCATGTATACTGTATGGAAAAAAGCCACCTGCGGTTATCCATAACCCTTTTGGTATATACACTGACTCAATAAACCTCTGCGTTTATATGAACCTCTAATTAACCACGCAAAGTTTGCGACGAGGGCGAGACTGACCCAATGTCATGAATGATTGTTTCGGACCCGGGGCTTTCCTGGCTTTAGGAAACACCTGTCAGAACGCCGTATATACTATGGCCTGATGCTTCAGAAAACGGTGATTGAAAGGGGTTCGAATATAAATATATATATTGTTACTCGTGAAGCAGCTAGTGGGTCGGGGTTACCCCTAACACCTGCGAGGCCTAATATAATGATGATAATGAGGGCTTCTGAAGAGGTTTAGTAGCCTATTCCTGCTAGCTGTGCAGCCTCTCTGGGTTCAAGCTCATCGACTCCGTATATCTTTATGCGTCTCATATACCTTTGAAACCGTGCTCTGAGTACGCATCTGTGCAGTCATTAAATGACGAACACACTCAGGTAGCCGACGTCATGAGTCTCATTTCCTGTAAAATTCCATTTCGTGTTGAAGTTGGGATATGTAGCTGAGAGGCAGCGTCAAACTATAGAAAAATCGACTAAATATGTCGAAGTATAAGGGAAGTGACGATATAACGGTCTGTATTACATCATTAAGGACAACAGTGGTCTGACTCTCCCCGGGGTTCAAAGACTCTTAAATCCCGCCACGCAGGAGCAACAGGATGACCATATTGAATGGGATGAGGAAGAGCTTAAGAGTCTCTTCACCCCCAGATCTTTTAAAATAAAATAACACGCGTGTCGCCCGGTTTATGATAAGATTCTGAAACCTCATTGCTAGTATAGAAAGGCCCTATCCATGTTGGTGGGCTGTATCGAGGAGAGATTAACAAAATTGATCAAGACTGGGGAGAGGGGTCTCTAGATCTATATGCTATGCCCACCTATATAGCCGTACGCGGGAGTATGCTGGGAGGGTAATCGTTGATACATTATCGAACGCGCGCGGTTCGAAACGCATAAACGCGCTACAATCATTATACCCGTTATTTAGGAGGCATCTCAAACAGGATCATTTATCGGGGCCTTGCGGAGGGGTATATGTAGGATGTTTCATCATGGCACCCTGCCCCACGCCTCCTCATAAGGCGAAAATGACACCGCATATGTAGCATAATGTAGGTACACATTGCCTGATAACGCAAGACATAACGAATGTGACGCAACACGTGTTTAAGAAGGAATTCGAGTTGGTGTGTAGGTTTCGAATTCAGACAATGCCACATCACGTGCATGCCCGAGTGAGGTTTTGTGATTGCAGTAAAATAGAATTACAGAGAAACCTATCATGTAATTATATATATATAAGTTCACCCTCTAGCTCTCGAAATTCTATCTTTACCGAACCCCCAGCGTTCGGAGGTAACGAAACATGTGTTGTGCTAACAAATGCCTCACTCTATATCTCATCCCTACCACAATTCTAGGGGGGGCTCAGATAGGTTTCCTGTAAATTATTAATATTTATATTATATACGTTGTAGAGTATCAGGAATCCATATACGCCGTATTTTACAGTACTAGCGAATTCCCAACGCGTGGACTCTATTTGACTCCTGGCCTTATAGTTTCGGTGGCTCAGCGCGCAGCTGAAACGTACATAATTTTAAAATGAAGGACAGTTTATGTTCAGATCGTTCGTTGTGATTGATATATCTGCATGCATCTATTTGGAGTTTCTTAAATGTTTCCAGTTGATCATGATCATGAGGGTTATATTTATGTTTAGAAACAGCCAAGCAGTAAGGTCTTCTTGAATTAATTTGGCCAAGAATCTCCTATTTGTCAACTAACAGCTTTTTTGGAGTGACGTAGCTTAATCCTGCCATCTATGTATGCACAGATTGCGGCTATCATACCGCTAAGAATTGCTTAATCTGGATCACGCTCCCACAAATCTCTCTCCCTGATTCGATGTAACTTCACGGCTTACATGTGGGCTAGTAATCGAGATCGAGACCAAGTTAGAATTCCACAGTATACAAAGTGCCCGCACACACCGGCATTCCTTTTTTAACTATTTTCAGGCATTCCCTTCTCAGGGCGCTTGATTCACACACACCAACACAAGCTTATGATCTGAAAGCGGTATTTTTATCATCAATCAACCTTTATTTATCGTTGGCTAACACCCTTAATGAACCAAACACCATCGTGGAGTAGTTGGGGGCGTATATCTGGCTTTAGGGAGAGACAATCGAAGGATAACACTAAATCACCACCACCATTGGAAAAATATTTTTAAGGCTCGGGCTTTTATTGCACCAATTCCGTACAATAAAAGGAATAAAAACTGTCCCTGATTTTTCCTTTAACAAAGCGCTTCCGACCTTTATCTAGAGAGATGCTGTAGTTTAAGGGAAGATCAAGCTAGCGAAATCTCTTATTTAGTGATAGTCCGGTACTTGCAGTTGATAGGTCTCTGTCTAGAGCTAGTGTTTTACCGACAGCTTGGAACTTAGTATTCCATAACCTTTTTAAGAATAATATAATCTCCCGGCCCTGCTGGGTATTGAGCAAGTATATACATTGATTGTATATCTCGTTGGGGAGATTCAGGTGGTCAGCTTTAAGAATGTTCTCCATCATTAATTCCAGCGAAGATCTTGAAATCTTAATAGGGAGATTTAGGTAGTTTGATGTTTTAGTTTACAGAAGCCGGGCGAAACATCTCTTTCTTTCCTTATAGGTAGTCGCATCTCGTTTGATTTCTTTGACAATAGGCCTTTCCTTTAAATTGCCCTTAATTATTTGCAAGTTGTTGCCTCCATGTTTTGTGAGCCCACCTGACTTGAAAATCTAACTAGTGCCTCACATGTTAAAAAGAGCACAATAACCGGAGAAGGCACATGCACACCTATACAATCTATACAACAGTTATATTAGCGAGGCTCTTTTTTTTAATTTTTCTCTTGACCAATATACGTATGATATGAAATGGCAAAAGTGTTTATTGTATATCACACTCCATTGGGCTCCAAGTCACACACACAGTCATCTCATGCCGTACAAGTGAACTCAGGTTACACCACTATACTCCGGTTTTCAATTCGAGTCCTCAAGACGTGAATGATAACTGACATGGCGGGGCATTCACCTCCCACAGGTATCGGGTGATATCTAGGTAAGTAACGAAACCGAGCCCAAACCTATTCAACCCCACTAGTGTCAATTATGCTACCAAAGGTTAAGAGGGAAACACACAAACGGTTTATCCTCAGTGCTTCCACTGAGAGCCGAAGCTGAGGCTAGTAGTCGTCGACCCCCAATATGTATAGTATCTATTCAGCTGATAATGAAGACTTTGGAAGCTATATAAGATAATAACTCTTATGATCTCGCAGCTGTAATTTGGCCTGGGTCCTAAATATCCGTGATAGAAAACATTGTATTTAGTGAAAGAATCAGATTGAATATGATAGAAAGATGAACGTACTGGTATATGGTAGGTACGTATCTCTCGGATAAGACCATGTCGCAGAGCCTCTTATAACGTCTCACTAACCCAGCGTCATTCGAAAGTGTCTTGAGGTTGACCGAGGGGCATTTCAATTACCCTCCCGAATCGAGCCAGTCTAGGTTTTAGTTTCCCATGAGGTGATCGAGCGATAAACTACCCAAGAAGCTTTTATGTATCGGTAAATGTATACGTATAGATATAGATAAGCAATCCCTATACGCTAAACACCCGAGGAACGAAGTAGCAAACTCAAACATTGCGCGGGATTACACCATGCTGACGCGTTCTGGTCTTTCACTACGGCTATTGGGCACTATGAACTGTTACATATGATCACTGCAAATACGTGTCATATTCCCTTAAATGAAATTCTGGTGCATGGTAAATCATTAAATGTCACTCGGCCTCAGCATTGTTGGCATTCATGTATTTATCGATCGATCAAGCTTATAATTCGATTCATGCACAAATGTACGTGTATAGCTGTTCTGCATGCCTCTCTTTTGTAGATATATTTCGGGTATTTCCTGTATAGTTTCGTTCTTTAAGACACTTCCTGCATGCCGTTGAAACCTAACTAGTTGTATTTTCAATACGTTTATTTGGTCTACTCATGATTGGTTAATTAGGTCTCCGCGCACGTCATATCATCTATCGATGATTGGACCCAATTAGCATGCTTATACTGTACCTATCCACTAAATGAGTCTCTGTTGACCCCTAAAGGCACATGGATCGACTGCAATGACAACTCATATATCTGCATGTGTTACTGTGTATGTACAAGATAAACAGAGGCAGTCTGACACAAAACATTGCAGATGAGCCTCTTATTCTAAGTTATATAAATTCTCTCAAGCTAGCTAGGTATACATCGATCAATTACTACACATCAGCAAAACTATCTCCCACAACATATATATCACACGAGTTTAGTCCTACAACAGCCAGAATGAGTCCTGCAAGAATGGAATCCGAAGGCATGACGCTGGCTAAACTTCAAAAGGGGGTGTCTCTGATGCTCAAAATCAAAGAGCAATGTCAAAGATGGTGTTTCACTAAAGAGGTTATTTTCAGGACCGAATTCTCTCCTAGACGTTGAAACTAACTTTACCTTAGACGTTTGTCGGAATTGTCGAAGGAGAAATATCCTCCACCAATGAAGAAGATGGACGCGCTGCTATCTTAATGAACGTGATAGCACTGTCCTCCAGCCTTTGCGGGATCAAACCTCAACAGACCCTAAGAGATATCATTGGAACCCCTTACTGTGAGCGAATTAAGAAGATGAGGAATAGTGCAGGGCACGAGTATTCCAACATTCCTGGGAAAAACGGCGTTGATTATGAGGCTATGTGGAGTTTTATTGATGACGATTTCCCTCGAATGATGGAGAAGCTTGAAGAGGCTATTAAGGAAAGGGAACCTTCTGCTACCGCTGCCCTCGAGCTCTAGTTATTGGTGTTGTGTATTGTTATTTCTACCGCTACAGTTGGTTGCGGAAATGTCCGAGGGGGATCGAGAATTATACTTTCGTATGTTATTAATCTCGTAGTACATGTAGCTATATAGTCACCCAATTCATCCAGCTACATATAACGTCCCATAAATCTAGTTTTATTTGATACAAACTCATAAATCGATGCTATCTAATGGGTGGTACATAGTGCACTCCCTCAGAGTGTGATGGCGACCCCTGGCTCTATAATAGAGCACGGAATTATAAGGCAATAGTAGAGCTAATTAGCTCTATATCCAGCGACCTCACGTTCAATCATACCACAGTCGACTACAAAGCAGGATCCACTTTCAGAGTGCACCACAAGTGACGATTACATTCGCGACTCAGGTCCAGTTTGGCTGAACCCACTAAGTTCTATGGAACCATCATATGCTACCTAGGGTACAAATATTCCCTAACGAGGTGATACAGTGATAAACGAGATTGGTGGTTCACGATATCGATAGGCAGGTAGAATTAAACAAAAGTAACTTTAATATTACCAGTGGCTCAAGCAGTAAATTTTGGAAATGACTGTAGAAGGTATCGAGACTCGATCGTGTAGATGAACTCTGGGGCCTTCCGCGGATAGGGCGATCGTGTCGATGAACTCTGGGCCCTTCCGCGGATAGGGCGATCGAGAAATAGGACAACTAGCTGTACGTTAAAAGGTTTAATATAGTAAATTCCCCATATAACGGTCCCGATACTGCCCTCCACGATGTAGTCATAGTTCTAGTACTATCGTAGTCCTAGGTTGAGAGAATTTTTTTGACATTTCAAATGGCCCGCCGGACGCAGCTAATAGTCGGCCTTCTGATCGGCCTAACGGTGAAATAATAAAGAACTAAAGCAGCAAAATACCGCTGCAATGAGCATTTTAAATCCAGAATGGCTTTGGTTTGAAGTAGCATTCCTTGTTCTGAGCAATGACAACATATTTACATAGAAGCAGTAAGTAATAGGCTACAGATTCAGTAGTTCATGGGTACTATTGGTGTCTCTTCGTTAGGCTGTAGGGTTTTGAGATAGTACAATAAAGGCAATCTAAAGAGACGGTCGTCTGACAGTAATTAACCTGTTCTAAAATTCCGTGAACATAGTGTTAAACTTGAGCCTAAATTGAAACATAAAAGACTCCACTTCTAGAGCTAGGAATATATAGTTAAAACTGTATAATATTACAATTTTAAATTATATGTTAAATTAATTGGTGGATTACCGGCAAAACTCGAAAAATTGGCTATCTCCGCACCAGGATTCAGGTGACGACTTGCATGCGGGAAGTCAATTTTGGGCAAAAACAAGTGATTCTTCAAGTTTCTTAGCGCTGCCAACATGAGTTTATTTTAGAAGGTGTTGGTTTCAGATTGTCTTCGGACCTCGTTTGTTGTATGTACCGGGTTTTCACCATTAGTCTCAAGCCATAACCCCTGGTACAGCCTCAAGAAAGAAATGAGTGCAAACACTGCCCAAGGCCCAACGAAAAAGTGATTGTTTCTCTTTCAGGGTTGCCTCTATTCGCTTCCCGGACTTGTGAAAGGGCATGATTTGGAAATACCTGTGAAGCTCTATTGAGGTTGCGGAGATGTGATGATGTTGGGGTCCTCACGTCACTCGTTTTTTCCTCATTTATTTCCTGCGGCTGTACCTACTGGTCTCAAAATTATCCGTTTGCCTAATTTTTCCGTTTGCTTAATTTTCCGTTTGCTTAATTTCCGTTTGCTTCATTTCTCTGCTTTCTTGAGTACTAATAGACTTTTTAAAAGAACAATAATTGAAATTATCGCGAATGTGTGAATTCAACCACAATGTCCACTGGCAACTCCGAGTCAGTGCCTATTGCACCACTTCCTACTGCACCACGTCCTAGAAGGGATCCTAAACCAAAAACCATCAAAGACCATCACAGTACCCTCACATTGAAAGCAATCAAGCGAGCAGAAAGGACATGGAGTCAAGGACAAAAGATGCGGGTTCTAGTATTTCTTTTCCACCACGGAATACCTACACACAACATACCTACCGGAGAATCATATCTACGGCACCCAACACAGGAGGAAGCATCTGAAATAGTTGGTGTTCCACAGAAAACGATCTGCAATTGGGTTCAGAAACAGGAGGAAATCGAAAAGTTAGGGTTTGCAATCAGGATTCGTAGTAGGCGGACTGAAGCTGCAGTAATTTGCAAATTACCTGAGCTGGAGACAAGACTTTACCATCAATTTCTATCCAGAAGGGAGAATGGGCAACCAATACGAAGCGGCTGGTTTCGAATTCATTCGGCTCAAATATTCCGAGAAATCTACCCTAACGCCAATCTTACCGTAATCCGAATCTCAAATACATGGTTCGAAGGCTTAATAAGATGTTTCCGTGTTAGTCTAAGATGCATTACAAAAAAGGCTCAGAAAATCCCGGTAGATTATCGAGTATTAGTAATAGATTGATAACAATTCAACCGGCGCAATTCACAGATACCTGGTGGAAGTTTGGATGGATATTATGCTTAATAGAGCTCTTGGACGATTTCTACTAAGCAATATATGTAACCTTGATGAAACATCACTGCCTTTTTAATATCTCAATTGGCGGATATACGAAGCCATAGGTGCAAGGACGGTTTGGGTTAAAGAGACAAGAATTGGTTGGGATAAACGCCAGGCTACTTTGGTACTATGCATCTTTGCAAATGGGAATAACCGGATCTCACCCTTAATCATTTTTCACGGTACAGGCAGGGGGAGCCTTATTCCACTGGAAGCACCTCAATATCACCCTGGTGTCATTGTGGAATTCAATTAAGAAGCATATATGAACGATCAACTGTTTCTCAAATATATTGAACAACACCTCTTACCTACTCTCGCTGGACGACCAACTCTATTTGCATTAGACCATTGCACATCACATAAAACGCTAGCGATATTGGAAATGTTAAGAAATAACAATTTTGTTCCGGGTCTAATTCCAGCTAGATGCACAAGCCTACTTCAACCTTTGGATATATCCATCAACAAGCCTTTGAAGGATAAGATAAGAGATTTGACGGATGAAGATATTGTTACTTCAAATATCGATAAACTGACTGTACGGGAAAGAAGGATACTCACGACGTGGTGTGTTGGTGATGCATGGTACAAATCTGCTTTAGAAAAGGCGGATATTATTAGCAGATCATTTAGGGATGTAGGACTGTCCTTAGCAGTCGACGGTAGTGAAGATAATCAGTTGGATATTAAAGAATCCGATGGAATAGAGGTTGGTGATTAGCGTTGAAGAGATGAATTAGGTCATGGTGGAGATAATGAATTGAATCGGTATGAGGATATCGGATTTGAACATGACAACAATGAATATGTTGAGTTTGTAGAATAAGGAGAATGAATATAGATAGTAAGAGGTTTTCTTTACAGGCTAACTAGTTATTCAAATCCCATTCTGCCATCATATCATCAACTAATTTTCTTCAATGCCTCCTCCGTAAATTCTCCTGCTCTTCTCAATTGAATCTCAAACTTGTGCTTTGCTGTTCCCATAGCTGATGATCACTTTGCTTTCCTAACATTTCTTGCTCTCCACCTAGCTGAGTTCCTTTTCTCCCTGGTTTTCTTATTCCCTATCATTTTTGTCAATACTGATATCAAAAAATAGAATATTAATTCACACCTGCTTCTCCCTTTCTTTCTTCTTTGATCGCAGCATGTGCAGCCTTATGGGCTGGTTCACCCACAAAGCTATTTGCATGATGCAGGTGATGTTGCCAAACAGTTTTGTGAGGATCTTTCCGGTGTTGAAAGTCTTTGTTGCAGGTAGTAACAGGACACCTAATAAACCTTTTGGGTTTTTCAGATTCAAGTTGAGGAGCTGCTAGAGGAGCAGTCTCTTTGATAGGTTTTTTTCTGATTCTACCAGTAGCTGTATAGCCATAGAGAGCTTCCATTTTGTAGGGGGGTTGTTGTTGTTATGGTGGTGGTTGGGAACCCGGGGTCAATATGTCAACTATAAGTAATTTTCAATCAAGATCGGTTGCCAGTGTGAACCAGAAATGATTTGCAATCATTATCAGTTGCTAGGGTGAACCAAAAATGATTTGCATCCATTATCCGAGTCGGTTGCCAGCTGCATACAGGTGAAACAAAAATTATTTGCAACCATTATCCGAGTCAGTTGCCAGGTAAACCCCGGCTGCTACCAACTCTCTCAACTCACCTAACCCTCACACCCAACAAAGCCGCCGGCTCCCCGGGCCTCCCCCTACCACTTCGCAACCCTGTCCGGAGATAGCCAATTTTTCGAGTTTTGGCGGTATACACCCAAGTGGCAAACACTAAAGTGACATAAGACTAGTTGACAACAGACCGATCTTCTTGCAATAAGAAAAAGAAACTCATGCTTCCACTTCAATATCAAATAAACCAACATGATTTCAAAACATAAGGTTCATTCTCAAAGTAATCATTACCAAAGTTCTGTGGTTTTATATGTTTAAAAAAATCTTAAAAGTGTCAAAGAATCTATAAGAATAAAAAGAAATAACAGCCAATGATTGCAGTAGTATGGAAGGTGAAACTATATCTAAATGATTTGATAGTGAGCCCCAGAAATATATTGATCATGGAGCTGAGTACTAGTAGTGAAACAATTGATTTTAGAGAGAAAAGAACTAATTATATAATAATAAACACATGTACCCTGTATTCCGTTTTCTTAAATTCTTGTCCTTCATCAACAAATGATTACGCACTAATATGTAATTATCTGTTAACCATTTGCTGATCTCACTAATCCGGCCACCCTGTTCTCTCTTTCGCTTCTATTGACTGTATTTTAATCATTTCAAAGATGACCAGTCATTTTTTCACTAATTCAGTAATGACCAACCATTTTTAGCTAATCTGATTCGTCTGAAATATGATTTGTGCTGTAGCTAGTAACAATTAAGTAAAACAGTGCCGAATAATGTCAAATTTGACGCATTGTTACGAGCAGCCTCGGAGAAATCAATGAGAAGTTTGGCAGTTCTCAGCAGAAGAATGGTAGGAGCTGAATCAGGATCAATTGGGTGAACACTTTTCACCTTTTGTGGGGTCAGAGTCAGGGTTCAGGCATATCGGACTTGATACCAATAGATTCTAGGCAAGGTTTTCTAACAGTGGAGTATTGAAGGAAACGAACGGGAACTGTATCAGATGCTTCAAATTACACGACCTGAGAGCGGGATTAGGACTAGGACCAAGAGCGAAATCGAGAAGTTATCCAATTTGGGTTTGTAAACGTTTGAAAGCAGCCTGAGAAAATAGAATTTATTTGCATATAACAGGAAATTCAAATCAGGAGAAAAGTAAGAAACAGAGAGAAATTACAGCCATATATACATCCTTCAGAACCTGAAACTAATTTGCATAACGGAAATCAATTGAAAGAAATCCTAAGCATGAACGAAATACTAAAATAGAACACACAAAGGAAAACCCAATTAAAAATCGGTGTCTTTCCTGAAGTTCTCCCTTACTCACCCTAAACTGTTACACGCATTATATTTTTAAAATCCCAAATTTATACCTATTTCACCTTCTACCTCTTCGTTATCAGTACGGGGGTTGCTAATATGAGGCTCAACTCTGACTTCTATTCGGATAGAGTAGATGAAGACAGTGAGTTGAGACTGGACTCGCTTAAAGAAGATGGAATTTGTATGATAGAACGTTTTTAAATCTAGGAACTTAATATCTTTAAGTAGTCTCTTTGCTAGTAAATATCCGCTGATGATAAAAGGCTGACATGAGGACAAAACTAAATCCAATGTAGATTTTTGGTTCCCTTGTTCAGGTTCCTTTTCTGGCAGTCAATCTGTCTGTCCATAATTGAGTGTTCAGCAACTATTTGTTATAAGTGTGAGTGAGGATTTGCCACTATACCTCCGAGGAACTTCCTTGTGAGTCAAATTACACAACCCATCAAGTGCAAGAGTCGGGATCCTAAGAATTAGAAGGTAGACAATCAAATTAACAGTTGTGGTTTCTAATAGTTTTATAGCAGCGATTTGAATATTTCAAAGCGAAGCTTTTTGCTTTGGTGGCTTGGATAGTATTCTCACTCCCAAGGATGCACTGGTGCGAAACAAAGGGCTTCCAGCAGTTTGACGCTCCGGGGATTATTTTTGGGGTCCAAAACGACTGTTTGAATTGACACTGCCATTACCTCCGGAGCGCCGCCCACCCCTGTTATGCTAAAGCACATTTTCCGGGCATCGTTTACAGAGTTATTGCACCTCAAAGATTTATTACCAAGATAAAGTAACTTATGTTTAGGGTTACTCCATCATTTTGGCATTCTTGTCCTTCTGTTCCAGCATTGTTGAGTCGCTTAGTTTGACTTGTAAGAACTCTTATTTGCTAGGATCCCTACTCTCCATACAATGAGAGATAGAGCCTCACTTGCCATTCTATTCACCCGTCAATGCAGAACATGCAGAACAAGCTGCTCTTATCATAGGGTTGATAGCTTAACTGGTTGAATAAGTAGTTTTGTAACGGCCCTATAGTGGCTCTGTTACAATATCTTGCATCCTACTCAAATTCCTAGCTCGCCTACTACTGTAACTCCTATTTCACCTTCCAGCAACTAAATATGTTAGCAAAGTGGAAATTTCACCTGACGCCGGGGGCGCTCAGGTGTTATGGCGTCGTGACAGGTAATAGCATAATGTGTTGTGGCGTGAAGAGAATTGTGGTTGCAACGGTTGGAGGATGAGTCATATAGATTTCTATGTGTTTCCATTAGGTTCGGTTATGAGTCAGACTTGGACAGGGGTTATTCAGTTATATAAAAGGTCCTGTATGTACTTTACGTCTTGTTTCTCTTCCTTTCCTTTTCTCTTCATGCAACCTCTTGTATTTATATGAATAGTATTGGTTTTATTCCTTCATAGTCCCACGCCTACGATCTCTTGGTCTCGATGGCCAAGAGAGTTCCAAGATACTTCGCTTCCTTTGAGTCTACTTCTAAGCCTCCTGTTTAGATTGTATTCCTTGTACCCTTACGCCTTCGTCTATAGTCTCCGCGTAACATTAGGTTGCGTCTCCAACGCCAACCAACACAATTTTTAGACCAATGCCTAACATGTCGAACCTTATAGACTACGAGGAGTTGAATCAAGAACTCCAAACCTTCTTCGAACAATACGCGTCATTCGAGCTGGGACGTGCCAACGCCCAAACGTTTAGCCTGCTGAGACGAAGTCAAACGGCGTTGGCTCAATATGCCCAAGACCTTGACGTTGCCTACGCACAAGAAGAGTAGGCAAGGCATGCCTTTCAAAGGGATCTAGCTGCAGCCCACCAGGCTCAGCAGCAATAGGCTATCCCACAGCAACCCCTGCCAAACGCAGCAACACCCCCAATCGAGGGCACTCGTACTTCAAACACTACCCACTGCTCCGAAAAACTCTCCGACCCTGCTATTCTCCGAGGTGACCAAGACAGGGCTCGGTTACACCTTTTCAAACAACAGATGAGAATCAAGCTCCTGGGAAATGCCGATCGCTTCCCAACTCTACAGTCCAAACTATCGTATGCCTTTGGTCGTCTTGAGAATATCGTGGCTAGTCAGTTCCTCATCTATACCATCAATGGAACGGTTTTATGAGATCCTAGACACTGCTTTTGGGGATCCCGACAAGGTCTACACCGCCCAACTAGCGTTTAGAGACATGCGTCAACGTAACCGTACCTTCTCCGACTACTTTGCTGAGTTCCAACGACATGCTTCGAAGTCTGGGTTTGATTAAGTCACTAGAGTGGAGTATCTTTGGAAGGAATCAGCACCGAATTCATGGAAGCCATGGTACACCACGAGACTCCCACGACAATTGACGGTTCCGCAACCCTTCTACAACGGCTGGACAATAGGCAATGGGCTCTGAAGGCGAGGTTGACTAAGCGACACCCATTTACCACCAGCTACAGTGACCCTGTCGCCCAACGCACAGTACCTGCTGTGGCTTCCCTTCACGTCCCTATGTTCCTTCTCCTACTCCTGCCTCAGCAAACCAGGCACCACCTGCGCCTGCTCATCCATCTCATGCACCAGGTGGCGATCTTCCTATGGATCTCTCGGGGGGTCCCCGTCGCCCCACTCCTACGGAAAGAAATGTTTGTCTTGCAGAAGGAAGATGTTTTTATTGTCAGGAGATTGGACATCTCATAAGGATTTGCCCTCAGGCTAGGAGATAGGGGGGAGGTCAAAGAAGATATACTATGAGTGGGGCGGCAATCAAGCTGGGAGAAGGAAGTGATTCGGACAATGAGTCGGCAAAAGATTTGTCCCTGGCTTAAGTGGCATAAACCAGGGACCCTTTGAGGATTTTTCTAGGATGCGTATCTCTACTTGTTCGGTATCAGAGGAGGAAATGGATGGGAATCAATTTGTAGTAACCTGCTCGGTTTCTCAGAATAAAAATACTTTTGTACCCACCTTTGCTCTCATTGATACCGGAGCCCCAGGATACGCGTTTGTAGATGAATCCTTTGCACGCCACCACAACCTCACAATGACACCCCTAAAGATACCACGACGAGTTGATGTGATAGATGGACGACCTATTCAATCGGGCAAAATTACTCACTTCGTTACCCTTGATCTCGACATACACGGACATCGCGAAGAAGCACCATACTTTGTTACGAAGTTGGGATCGTATTCTATTGTGATGGGGATATAGTGGATGCGAAGACATGATGTCAAGCTAAGGCCACAAAAGAACAAGCTAATTTTCGACTCACCGGCTTGCTGTGAACACTGTTCTATCGATAACAAACCAATCCTGGCTCGAGGAATTTCAATACCTGCACCCGAATGAAACCTGTTGGACCTCTCTGGACTCAGCCAAGCTCCAGCTCACATTCAACGGATCATTCAACAGCTGGATCAAGGCGCCCATTTGATCCATCTTTTGGCTTTGGATCAGACACCAATTGACATTTGCAAGATTGTACCTTCCGAAAATCAGGACTTACTACCACTGATTGCAGAAGCCGATGCCTTGCTACTACCTCCACATAGAGTTAGCTACGACCACCACCTAGTACTACAAGGGGACAAACAACCACCATTCAAACCCATGTATAGCATGACGCAATTGGAACTCAAGGCTTTATGGGAATACATCAAAGAAAACCTTCCCCGAAATGTGATTCGAAATAGCACTTCGCCGGCGGGAGCTCCAATCATCTTTGTCAGTGAAGTGATGGAACCCTACAACTATGTGTCGACTATTGGGACTAAACAAAATATTGGTCAAGGATTGATACCCCCTGCCCCTGATGGAGGAAACATGATCTCGGTTATCAAAGGCCAAATACTACATCAAACTCGACCTACGATGAGGGTACAATCAAATACGGATAGCCGAAGGAGATGAATGGAAGACAGCATTCCGAACACGATACGGCCACTACAAATACCAGGTCATGCCCTTCGGATTAACCAATGCTTCTGCGACGTTTCAACGATGGATCAACGACATTCTCCATCCTCAACTGGACCAATTTGTCACTACTTATTTAGACAATATCTTGATTTCCTCAGAAACGCTTGAAGAACACAAAATCAAGGTCCTAAAGATACTAGAACTACTCTATGCCAACAAAGCGCAAATCCGACCAGAAAAGCACGAGTTCTATGTCCAAAAGACAAAGTACCTTGGCCGTATACTATCACCAAAAGGTATCGAAATGGACTAGGATAAAGTATCAGCGGTCTTGAATTGGGAAACACCTGAGAACATCAAAGGGGTACAGGAATTCCTTGGGTTCGCTAACTTTTATGGACGATTTATCGATGGATTTTCTGAGATAGTTACACCACTGGCGACGCTGACCAAAGATGCAACGAAACGAGAATAATGTTACGTGGGGTCGGTAGACGAAGACGTAAGGGTCCAAAGAACACAATCTAAACAGGGGGCTTAGAGGTAGACTCTAAGCAAGTGAAGTATCTTGGAACGCTCTTGGCTGATAAGACCAAGAGATCGTAGGCGTTGGACTATGGAGGAATAAAACTAATAATATTCCTTAAATACAAGAAGTTACGTGAAGAGAAAAGGAAAGGAAGAGAAACAAGACGTAGAGTGCAGACAGGACCCTTTATATAACCGAATAACCCCTGTCCGAGTCTGACTCATAACCGAACCTAATGGAAACACATAGAAACCCATGACTCATCCTACGACCGTTGCCACCACACTTCTCTTCACACCACAACACATTATTCCAATAACCGTCACGACGTCATAACAAATGGTTAAAGAAAGGGGTTAAATTTGAATGGACGGAAAAGGCAGACTAAGCTTTCAGAAACCTCAAAATAACGTTGACACAGCACCGATACTTCGACACTTTGATCTGGAGCAGGAAATAATGGTGGAAACGGATGTTTCTGATTATGTCTCAGGGGAAGTTCTCTCACAACGCGACGATAAAAAGATCTTACACCCAGTAGCATTCTTTAACAAAAGACATTCATTAGCAGTGTGCAACTATGAGATATACGACAAAGAATAACTGTCGATCATTCGATTCTTCGAATCCTGGTGACATAACCTAAAAGAATCTCGATTTCCTTTCAATGTTCTAACCTATTATAGGAATCTGGAGTATTTCATGTCAACCAAGCTATTAAATCGTCATCAGGCACGGTGGTTGGAATTTTTATCACGTTTCGATTTTGTCATTCAATTCCGACCTAGGAAACAAGGAGAAAAACCTAATGGTTTGACCAGGAGGCCAGGAGACCTCCCTAAAGAGGGGGATGAAGACTGGCCCACCAATGCCAAGTGGTTCTGAAAAGCAAAAATTTGGATACAAAGCTAAGTTTGTTTGCGGATTCTTTGACAAATGAATCCACTGAAGGAATGTCCACTGTGGAGGAATTATTTTCAAGTGCTTACCAGATCGATAGTTCCCCAATCAAAATCGTGGCCCTACTATGGAACGGGGTTAAACACTCAAGGAAGATATCTTTAGCTGAATGCTCGGAGGACGAAAACCGTCGACTCCTATACCTAGGGTTAGGTTACTACACATACTAGAATAAAGTCACCTTCGCTTACGGTTACTTCGGGAACATCATCACAGACCATTGGCAGGACATACAGGTAGGGCCAAGATATTGAAACTATTGAGTCGGGAATACTATTGGCCCCAAATGCGAAAATATGTTGACCAATACTTTCGAAACTGCGAGATATGCACTCGAAGTAAAATGTCCCGGCATGCGCCATCTGGGGTACTATTGTAACGGCGTGCCAAGACTCAAGGAGAAGTTTGGGAAGGAGAAGGATTAGTAATCGGGTTTTCGTTGGTTAAGTTTCTTTCAGATTTTTAGTACACATGTGGGTTTCTTTCTATGGGTTTCTGTTACACGGATGAATCATTGGGTTTGGAAAAGATATATATATGGCCGTGACTTCCCTTTGTTCTTTCTTACTTTTCTCCTTATCCGAACTTCCTGTTATATACGAATATATTTTGGTTTGTCTTTTCGCGTAACGGTTTAACCTGGCATATCATACCAGGCGAAGCCATTCTACCTCTACGAACCTAAGTCGTATAACCTCTCGGTTGTGCCCCTTGGTCTCTGCCTTAATATTGCCTTTGTTCCGCTTAACGTCGAACTCCTGAACCTGTGTTTGTTTATTCCTTTCGACATCGTATAGTTAGGAATCCTCGTCTAGTATCTATCGGTATCAAGCCCGATAACCCCGAACCCTGATCCTGACCCCGCATGAGGTGAAGAGATTTCACCCACGTGATTCTGACTCAGCTTTTACTGTTCTCTAACCGAGAACTCCCGAACCTGTTTCTCGTGTCTCCCGAGTCGGCCCGTAACAACTATGACCTATGCCCATCCCAAATGGACCCTGGACAGATGTTTCCATGCACTTTGTCACAGACCTTCCAGATAGCGGGGGACGCAATGCGATCCTGACAGTAGTCGATCGGTTAACAAGAATGAGACATCTTATACCAACTACATAGGAGGTCCATTCGTGAGAAATGGCCAGACTCTATTTGGAATATGCGTGGAAGTTACATGGCCTACCAGAAACAATAGTGTCAGATCGGGGAACTCAATTCACCGCTGAATTCTGGCAATCCTTATGCAATCACTTGGAGATTTCGCTCCGATATTCAACAGCCTTCCTGTTACGTGGGATCCGTAAACAAAGGCGTAGAGGTCCAAGGAACACAATCTAAACAGGAGGCTTAGGGGTAGACTCTAAGCAAGCGAAGTATCTTGGAACACTCTTGGCCGATCGGACCAAGAGATCGTAGACGTTGGACTATAGAGAAATAAAACTAATAATATTCCTAAAATACAAGAGGTTGCGTGAAGAGAAAAGGAAAGGAAGAGAAACAAGACGTAGAGTGCAGACAGGATCCTTTATATAACCGAATAACCCCTGTCCGATTCTGACTCATAACCGAACCTAATGGAAACACATAGAAACCCATATGACTCATCCTCCGACCGTTGCCACCACACTTCTCTTCACGCCACAACACATTATTCGAATACTCGTTACGACGCCATAACACTTCCATCCTCAAACCGACGGTCAAACTGAACGGTTGATCGCAGTTATAGAACAGTATCTTCGAAGCTATGTGGCTTACCAACAGGATGACTGGCTGCCAATGTTACCCATTTCAGAGTTTGCAGTCAAAAACCATTCCTAGGAAACCACTCAAGTCTCGCCATTCTTTGCCAATACTGGAAAACACCCCCAAATGACTTTTGGCCCCTTACAACATGGAAAGACTACGGCGGAAGACCAAGCAAATGGGATTGCAAGAGACATGCAAGCAGTCTTCGAATTCTTAAAAGATAAAATGTTTCGGGCTTAGAAGATAGCTGAAGACACCGCTAATGTCAACCAGACACCGCCACCTTAATATGCTTTGGGAGACAAGGTATTTCTATCCTCTCGGAATATTAATACCAAACACCCGTCAAAGAGATTGGACTGGAAGCGGGTTGGGCCTTATCCTATCAAAATAATTTTAATCTCCTATGCGTACAAACTCGACCTAACACGTACCATGAAGATTAATCCAGTCTTTCATGTTTCGTTACTATCACCGGCTGCAAGTGACCCTGTCCCAGTGCAACAGCAACTACCCCCACCACCAGTGTAGATCGAACGACAAGAGGAATGGGAGCTTGAAATAATTTTGGGTTCTAGGAAGCGATGCGGCCGACTGGAGTACCCGGTCCGATACACAGGATATCCAGAGCCCTCATGGCAACCCTCTGAGAACCTTATACACTCACCTGACCTGGTTGAGGACTTCCATAAGCGATATCAAAACAAGCATAAGCCTACCAGGAGTTAGGCTTCAGAGAAGGACCTGATCTGTTATGGCGTTGTGACAGATAATAGAATAATGTGTTGTGGCGTGAAGAGAAGTGTGGTCGCAATGGTCGGAGGATGAGTCATATGTGTTTCTATGCATTTCTATTTTTTCCGGTTACATTCTATTTGTTTCCTTGTGCGTACATATGAGTCATACTAGGACAGGGGTTATTCGGTTATATAAAAGGCCCTGTCTGCACTCTACGTCTTGTTTCTCTTCCTTTCCTTTTCTCGTCACGCAACCTCCTGTATTATAGAAATATTATTAGTTTTATTTCTCCATAGTCCGACGCCCACAATCTCTTGGTCTCCATGGCCAAGAGAGTTCCAAGATACATCGCTTGCTTAGAGTCTACCTCTAAGCCTCCTGTTAAGATTGTGTTCCTTGGACTCTTACACCATTGTCTACAGCCTCTACGTAACACTGGGGGAGCCTGGCGGAACTGTTCTGCTCTGATGATCCCTGACACGTGAGGCACTAGAGGCGCAGGCTACACGCCAGGATCTGGGGTCTGTGACCTGGGAAACAGGGGAGCTTGCTGATGTATTCACACCTACAAAATCTAATTAAATTGTATAGTTTCTCCCTTGCCTACTGCCTTATCTGCATATCATTCCAGGCCGACAGCCCCCATCGAGGTTGCATTGCTTGGCTGCCAAGTGACACCTTAATTCCTATCAACCCAATCAGATTCCTTTCCAAACCCATATTTTTAAAGATTCCCCAAAAGGGGACTCAGTACTTACCCTTAACCCCCGGTACATGCAGGCAATGAATGATCAATTGCGCTTCCGATTGCATGCTTCAACCGCGGTATCACAACGTTCCTCAGCCTTAGACTACCCGCGTATATTTTGTAGGCCTCAAAGCGCACTGAGCCTCCTGCGTGAGACTGCTCTACGTCATCGGTAGAGCCACCATCCTGCTATACAAGAAAGAACAAGAAGAAAGAAATTAGGACCGCATATTAAACCCTTTCTACATTTGATCTAGACAGTTACTTCGCTATGTTTTTTGGTTGAAAGACATCAATACTGGACGGCTATAGTCGATAGAAGGGCTATTTGTAACAGCCTTGCGATCGCCTGCATCCTTCCGCTCCGCGACTATTTCCTTGAGATATATATAAAGCCCCTGTTCATCTTAAATGACGCTTTAAATCTCGCCCGACGAACTTACGAAGTCCTCTCACCCTACAGTTATACTTTGACTCAGACCCCACAGCACAGAGTCCTCCAACGACGTTGATTGCTTGCCAGCATATTTACCTCAGTATTAACGCTCGTACATGCATGTACCCATGAGTCGAGTCATTCGACCAGAATAGTTAATTGTCTAAATAGGTGGGCGATTCCTATTCTTGAACGAAGAGAAGATTCAGTCATCTGACGTGACGTTCCTCGATAGGATCCGATGATGGTCAGCGTCTACTATGTTGGACGTAGTCGAAATATCGCCGACCTAAGAGCCTCCTCAAAGGTGGCTCTATCTTTACCTGATTTTAAAGATATTCTATGGATTGGCGTCTTTGGTTCATTTTCAAGAAACCAGCAAACGGATCGAAGTGACGTTGACCTCGTAGTCGTCGAGCACTCGCATGTTGCGCCAGCAGAGTACTCAGGGGATGCGAACTACGAGCCCTGGACATTGGAAGAGCTGTTACCACGAGTTTGGTGCAGGCCAGTTGAAATCGTTCTGCTCAAAGAAGATCTATGCGAATTGGTTGCTATAGACTCACTTCTAACATCTCGCACTATATATGGCGATGACCAATCTGTGGAGGTTTTACAACTACGCCGCGATGCTAGAGAGTATCTTAATGAAGGCTGGAAAATATTCCGAAATGCAGAAAGAGATATAGAGGCTCTAAAAGTTAGGATATCGGAGGTCAAAGACTTCGAGGTATGTACTAGAATAAATTCTTTCAATGCCCATTTATATTTATCCTTAGAATGTCCGACTTATTAACTTGATTTCACATTTCAGGAATTTCTCAAGTCACCATCTCTCCAAGAAACCTTCCGAGTTCAACTCCTCCAAATCCTAGATTCTCTCAATATACAGCCTACTTCGCATCCTATCTACGAAGGCTTTTGGGCTACTGTTCTTCAGGTAGCAAACGATATCAAGGGTGTAGTTACTCCAACCTCACAAGAGGACTCGGAGTACTGGCGAAAAATATGGGACATTCTTTCAACTTCATCATCTAAAAGTCTACAAAGCCTTTTGATGCGATTGAAGAAATTTGTCATTCCCACACTTGAAGATATCGAACAGCGTATCAAGGTTTCGGAACAATTAGAGAATGAAGATCGAGGGGCGGGAGATATCATGGAGAATGAAGGCGGCATTTCGGAAGGTAGCAAGACGGAAGAAGTGCCGGCTGCAGCCGAAACCAGTTTGGCGGCAGCAAACGCGTACGAGGGTGGCACTATCAAACGAATCCTTAAAAGATATTTGACAGGGCGGTTTACTAGGTAAGGATAAAACAGCAACCAATTAACGGTAATGGTTGTTTCAGCTTAAGAAAAGGATATTACTTTCTTGCGCCTCGGGGGTGAGTCTTCCTTTTAATTTTCACTTCTTTTCATGGCATGTATTTCCCAATCCATCAATAGCAGTCACTATAGCTGGATTACCCTGAATAACATTGGCGCCTGCGACCTAGCGGTCATTATGAATAATTTTCTCAATAATTTCTTCTTTCTTTTGTTTCTTTCCTTTGTTTTTAGAAGGATATGAATAGATGCCCGGGCTCGCCGAAATTTGATGAAAAAATAAACCAAGTTTCACACGCAGTGTCCGCCGCCTTCTGAGTCTTGTTCATTTGTGCGTATAATGTGCCGATCTATGGATTAACACCAACAGCCGGGAAGGTATGAGTTGTTTCCAGCCCGGTTGTTCGTTCTCGCGAATAATTATATAACTGGCTTTGGGCTCTCTGTTGAGTTTCCCAGGGCTGGCAAATTCCACGTAAGTCAAAATACGAGGTTCGAGTGCGCATGCTCAAATGAGGAAAACCCCGTAATTTACCCTCGCACATAGAGTGACGGCGCACAGTAATTGTAAGCCAACAGGTACTATCTGTAATACTCAAAGGTCTCTAACTTCAATCATACTGTCATATTAGCAGATTGGTGATCGTATCTCGTTATTATAATCCCTGTCTCGCGTTTGCAAAGTTGAGGCTCTACATACAGTCGCACCTCGCTATCTCGTAATTCGATATCTCGGATCTCTTGCTGTCTCGTACGGGTTTGCGGGACAGGTACTGCCTTCCTCCACATAAACCTATTTGCTATCTCGTACGGGTTGGGCTCCCAGAATACGCTAACGACATAACGAGGTGCGACTGTACATATATGTAATCAATGTAACCATGTAAGGTACAGCAGGATTGGCCGGGGTTCACCATACCTGTGCACCTTTGACTTGAGCCGATCGCCCTCGAATTCGCTCCGCCTCAAGACCCAAATTAAATCTTCACTGGCCAGATGAGCGGGAATAATCACGAAAGGGGCGCGTCCCTAGATTGTGTCACAAAGACGTGCAGCCTCATAACGCGAGAAACTCGTGCGGCAAATAGGAGTCTCCTTCACTCCGATTGAAGTATTCAGACTACAACGGACACCACAGTGAAACGCTTCAACCACTGAATTTCGCTAATTACTCTACAGAAATCTCTAGCTAAGCATAGAAATGTGCGCTGATTCAAGCTCTGCCTCCCTATGGTCACAGATCTCTTTTATATCGATGAGGGTAGACCTGAATTAGCCATTGAAATAATCCCTTTAATCATGCAAGGCGAGCTTACGCTGTTCCTCTGACACATACTGGGCTTTTTGGTCTTCAAAAGCACATCGCACATGGTCGTCATAAATGACGTGTATACATTAGGCTGTTGAAATATCCAGACCCTTTTTGTGGAGCTGGAACTGTGGCTTTAAGACAGATTAGCGAGACAATGTACCAACCACAGGCTTCAGTTTAATGTGGCTTCTTTGCAATGGCTTAAGGGATACTCAGGAACGTCATGAGTAGTGAATTCCAAATTTTCCGACTCATTTGAAAATGCACTTTCATGGATGGCACGGGAGAATTAAGATTAACTCAGAGGTCCACAGTACCGACTGTGGAAAATTTAAGAGGGATTCTATTGCAGCCTAAACCACAAATTCGAAATCCGAGAGGCCTAGCACAACTCATTATCGATAAATAGTTCAGGGAAGCTAGCCAGCTTGATCACTGACCTGGAAAACCGAGACGTCGGTTACCTCGTCCCTGGTTTGATAAATATGCCTGTGACCGAGAGCTCAAGTCACATTTACTTGATGCAAGGGGCGACGGACTTAATACAGTCACCCCAGATCCCTTGCTGCCCTGTACGGAATTGAGTTCTCTGGAACTTTAACTCTTACTACACCGCGTATGAGATCCCCTGAATCTTGGTGTAAGATGCGAATGTAGACCTATCTGAGCAATTCTTGCGTATCTGTAACGTAGCCCTTGGAAAGAAACCGAATGGGCAGTTCGTCGCAAAATTAGATGCCCGGTATATAGTCTATCGTAAAACCAGATCCCTGGTAGGTAGTCCGTTTCTCCCAATGAGGAAATGAGGACGGCGGACTGCTGCCCGCGCGATATGTGCCAAGACCGACTGGGTCATGAAATAGCACTCGACCCTGCCACTTACAACCACCGGGGGGATTTTTGTTTTGTTTAATCCAAACCACTGGGGGAAGATGATATATCTCTTGTAATCTAATGCCTCTTCAAGAATCGTCTCATAGCTCAGAGTGCTCGTATGCCCGGCTTTACAGGGCTTGACGGTCGCTACAAGGCAGGGAAGTCGTGGTGGGCTCTAGGGTCAATGTTAGTAGGCCCAGAAGTCCTCCGCTGACAACTACAGCGAACCGTGATCCAAATATTCTTCTACATCTCTCCAATGCTCCCCAATCGTCCGCCATCGTGTGGCCTACAGGCCGTGACCTGGGTGATCACTGGGTAGCATCCTATGTAACAGTAACGAGACTGTGAAATGTTGTTATAGCTAATCTGCTGCTGTGTGGATGGCCCGGGACCTACTAGTCTACGAGCTCTACGAATATGAATGTATCTCCTTTCTCCCTATACAAAAGAAGAAAGGAGACTTGCTCTTTTGGGCCATACCCGGCCCTCAAGTTGTCGAACCAATAGCGATTTAATGAGGTCGAGAGTTCAAAGACTCAAGCCTTCTTTTTTTTTTTGTGTTCAATTCACAGGGGACTCAAGCCTGTATATACTGTCGTTTATATAGTTCGCCGCAACGGAAGCTACATCAAGACATAAAGTACCTAATTATATCCAGAATCCACTAGGGAACAGTTGAGTCAGTTTGGCTTGACAGAACGGTTCTAAAATAAATTTGAGGTTCTGCCGTAGTCGGTGGTTAGAGGTCTACTCTGTGATTTCAAATCTATATATACCTCTAAGCGGGTAGCTGCGACTCAAATGAAGTGGTGTCTTGCATGGGATTAGGAGAAACTCTGTAATCATGATTAACCTCTATTCCGGCAGACCAGACTCGTCGAATTATTGACTCGGAAAACGATGCGGAAACCTCAATGCCCTAAAGAAAAAAGAAAAAGCGGAGGGTCGTGCCAGGATAACTCCACTTTCCGGACATAAAGTCTCTGAGGTCAGAGTGAGTCCTAGGAAGAAAGGATACCAGAGATGGCATCCCGCCTGGAGCTCAGAGGTATTCGACTGTATTCGTTCTGGTCTTGTCCTTTATACCAAGGATAGAATTAACGAGTCGTATCTCATAGTTTCACAAGATCTTACACTTAGTAGATCTGAAAAAATGCCCGAGATTGACACCTGAGGAATCTAATTTTCCAAACAGCTGATAGATCTTTGTGGGAATCGGTCAATGTTGATCGTTCATTCTGGTGATTGACCAGGGTCTACAATGAATTTGGTAGAGGATCGACTTGGGTCAAATGAAAAGTAAGAGTATTCTTGAGCAAGGCCGTACTTCTAGCCCCGACAGAAACCGGAACCACGTCTTCACTGTTTCAGGACACTTGTCATATAAAGCTCGAAGTTCTGGTCGTTCCAACAAGGAACAATCTCCACGGAATGGGGCCATAGCATACTGTTAGGAACTTCTCGTTCTCAACACCCTCGGCATTTCTGCTTGCCTATTCCGCAGTGCAATATCAAAATGGAGCGACACCCCACAGCAGCCCATGTATGGTCCTCCCCTCAAAACTCTCTAAGAGCAAGTGATTTCAAAGCAAGGGTGATCTGTTATGCTGTCTGTAAAAGCCGTCCATTCGAGAAGGTTTTGAAACTATCCACAGAAGTATAAATTGATATTGTAAGTATTCGATATAGGCGCCAGGACCCGGAGTAATCTGCACCTATCCATAGAATAAAAGAAAGCCCGTTTCCGGCCTAGAGATTCTAGGCCATTGTAGAAAAGATGACCAGTCTCATATGTCGAGCGTCTCCATGGCGGAATATGTCAGTCTTATTGATCTTCCGGTCTTGGGGTATGCTTAGAAGCATTGAGTTCAAAAGTTCTTTCTAGCCTCCATTTTCATCCACGAGGTAGTGCCTATAAAGCACCCACTTTGAGCACTCCCAAAAGAGATAAATAATAAATTAAAGGCTGTTGTATCTGCGACCTAGATTTTGCTAGAGCATCTCCGTTTTTCCCAAGCTGCATCATTCTTGGTTCCCTCTCTCAGTTATAACAGCATCTGAATGGTCCGAATCAGACCTCCTGAAGCTTGTTTGGCTTTTGTGGCATGAGGCAAGGATGGCATATTGTACTGTCCTTCTGCTGGGTTGCCATAGCAACAACTTTGACTCCGCACTAGAGTATGGAAAATCACAACAGGCTGTAAGCACCTGTGCACAATCCGGACTAGCTGCTGCTCCAGGGCTAATGGAGTCACCGACTACAAAATCACTATGATGCGCGCCTTGAAACCCGAAGAAGGCAGAATGCTCGCGATTCCGTAAAGTTTCCAGCCTTACCTGGGCCAGGCCTGTATATGTCTGCAAAATCTGCACAGCCGTATATGTGATAATTATTGGTTGAACACATACTGATCCAGCCCAGTCCAGAAACGTTACGGAATGACGAGTAGAATACCTCAACGCTCCATAACGAAGGTGAACTCCACGACGTAACCGGTACATGTCCTCCCAGTTGGTGTCGTTCGTAGCAGTACCCTACTAGAAGATAAAATATTAGAAAATGTGGTTGAGCTGCAACCTGCAACCATGTACACTGTTAAAGAAACTTGCGGCTGATGGGAACAAGGCTACGTATGGCAATCGGCGTTTGAATTAACAAAAAAAGTGAAAAAGGCCGCCAGCCTACCTTCGTAAGTGGTCTGCCCTATGACCGAAATGTTCGGACGATGCGATGTGTAAGTGTTCTGGGTTTTCTATGGTTATTCTGTCCGAAAAAAAAATGTTGTTGGGAAATGGGATGAACCTAGAAATATGAGGGAGGAGGAAGGTATATATGTAGACATAACTTGACTCAGTGCGCACGCCAAGCTTTGGCAGCCTGTCAAGCTAGGTAAAGACGTCTGCCTGGACGTCACCGCAACAGTTGCATGTAACCTCTCCGTCATCCTAAATTTGGTAGGAGATGATATCACCCCTCAATGTCATTTCACGACAATGATTCAAATTTTCACTATATCGAAGCTATGAAACGACGCACGATCCTCATCGAGACGACAACCACCCAATCAATCGCGCGGCTACCTGCAGATCATTGTATGCATGTGATGTGATGAAGTTACAAATGTGCATATGTGCCTCTATTAATAGCCGTTGCTAGCTATATTGGCAGGCTATTAAGACATCCACATATAAATTCGAGTTACAATAACAGCAGGGGAATTCTACACCTGTTGAGAACTGTTCAAAGACTACCTCTAGTGAGTATAACCCTACTCTACTATCTCGCAATGGATATCTTGACATTTGCAGTCCATTTAGTGTCGGCGAATATTACTGGGTAGAAAGTGTTAACGGTTTCAACCAAAACTTAGAGGATAGAGTAGCCAAGCTTTCCACCAAACCAATAATGATACACGACATATGGTGCAAGAAGGCATAGAGGGTGGGTGTGTCAACTTCAGAGGAATTTTTTTTGTATGGGAATTGGACAAAATTCCACCGTTAGGCTGGACGCTAGTACCATTATGGGGGTAGATCTCCAAATCTCTATAGATTGATTGGCTGCAAACGCCGAAGTTTACACACCTACCCACCATAGCTTCTCGAGCCATATACAGCTGTACGCCCTTTGAACTGGGATTGTGAGGATCCCCGCAATAGTTGCCTGTGGTTGGCCGCTGTCTACATCCAATTGCAAGCCAGTCTCCGCCCGTATCCGTAACAGTAACAGCGCGCCTAACTATATAAGCACATCTCTAGGAAGGTTGAATTCATCTATGCATGGATGTTGGCTAACCCTGTAATCCATTTTCAAAGTGAAGGAAAATTTATGCAGCCAAGATTGCGCCCGCTTCTGCAGCTGACATGTCACTTTCTGATAAATACTCAATGCCAAACATTCCGTCCTCGAGTATTTTTCAGTCTGCACCTGCGCTTGTCGATAGCTCAATGTGCAGACTACTGGCCGCAGGAGTTTCCTTTTCACTTTGAAAATGGAAAACAGGGGTCAACTGAAAGCCTCTATTACCGTCTCTTGACGAATACTGCTACTTGGAAAACAGGGATTAATCAAATGCATGAGGTCTCCAGTCCTTTTTCGTATTGGCCCAAAGGCCCCCTGTTCGTCAACTGGTTGTATTCGTCGTGAACTTACCACTGTAGTGATATTACGGATACTTCTCTGGAAACATGGAGAGCTTTGCCTGCGCCAGTTGAACAAAGAGCCTTGCACCTCTCATTGACTGCATCCTTGCAAGTCTCTGCCTAATATAACCGCTAGACCCTAACTCTTTTTCCAACCTGTCTGGCTTTCTGTTCAACTGGCGCTGGCGGAGCTCAAACCCTCTACTTGTATGGGAATATGTAGACAACTATCTACCACAGTTTCCGAACCCCCATTGGGGACGCGGGATGGATGTGCTATCCTGCCTATGCATACTCGCTGGCGAGCTTTCTCTGCAAACAAACACAGGCTATGAGTTTTACGAATCTGCCGGAGGGCAGAGGTAAAGTCAATGCATGACGTATAGTTATGAGAGGCGCCAAAGAGCATGGCAATGTCTCTAGCTCTATAACATATCAATAGGAACGGAGCTAGATTTAATGTTTTATCTGGTAAGGATCAAGCCTATACCCACATCCAGCTGATAGCTCTCCCGATCACTTAGCTTTGAAAATAGACCAACAAATGCAGATCCGAAATGGAGTCGTAATATATTTTCCTTCTGCCTTTTAGAATCCTGACACATCAAGTGCTCGTTAGCTATCATGCCCACTCAAAACCAATTACAGGACCACCTAGACTAGAGATTGGACAAGATATAGACGTGAACCGGTGGGGCTTTCACTCACAGAGCTTAAGCTGGCTGGCAAACCTGGATTCCATTTTCGGCTGTACTATATCGCCCGGTCAGAACGAGTTCCCTTAAGCTTATTACCAGACAGGTGTTAACTGTGGTCCCATTCAGTCGATGGATTAAGGAGAACCGCCTTATGATTGTTAACAGTGAGAGAATATATATATAGTAGAGGCTTTACACACCGGGCCGGGTGGGGTAACTAGGCTGTATCCGGTCGCACGTACCTGTACTATGCTATCTATTCCGTTTTTCCAAAATATAAAGCAACAATAGCGACAGCACCAGCCCATCGGGCAGCCCAAGTCAACCAGCTGTGAAGCTAGGGACATGCCACTGCACTGGCCCGGGAGTGCCAATTAAGAATAAGCATCCCCTCACTGCCGGTGTCAGTAGTAGCAGGGCAAAACCCACACAAAGAAATTGGTAAAATCATAAACAACAGTTCGCGTATGCCGAGTCTTATCAATCGCCCTGTCTACAGTCTATGGCTATGCACCTCTAGCTAGCTTAACCCCTGCGGTACATTCAAGCGTGTGGTTTAGCTTGAACCACTGCTTATTTGTGTACAGCACCTATCCATACCAGTGTGGTGTGGTTTAGATAAACCACCATCGAAATCAGCCTCTATATCTACATCTACCTGTACCCACACCACACTATATGTCTCACTTTGAATTCCACGTAGCCAAGTCTCACCCTCTATTTGCCAGTCCTAGTTGACATGGCTGATAATCGCTTCACTCTTTCGACCACGGAGCTCTTGAACTATCGATACCAGTTGTTATCTGTAGCAGGCCATTTTGGTCGTCGTTGGCGTCTCAGTATCCTGTTTAGGCGTCAACTGTTCCAAGCTCTCTGTACCGGAATGAGAGGCGGCCCTTGTGTGTAGTCGGACTGGTAGTATGACGACCTTACCTTCATTTTAGAGACATTTGTTAACTCTCGTAACTGCAACTGCTTACCTATAGTGAAAGACTTTTATCTCCCTCGAGCTAATCTCCTACCAGCCGCCTGCCCCGAACTTTCCTATGTATCGACTTCCCTGTATACTACTTGACCGCCCATAACCTACGACCGACCCAGCACAGTACTGCCATTCCCCCAGCTCCCAGCTCCCTCCAGCTCTCGGATCCCCCCAGCGCAGTTAGCCTCATCCTATCAATCCCCCCCAAGCCTCCCTCCCTACTACATGCACCCACCGCACCCCGATACACTTCCCCGGCGCAAGCATGTCCCCTCTCTGCCCACCGAACGATGCCACCGCCGACCTACATTACACTACACAACGCCGCAGCAACGCCGCAAAACCCAGGCGCCAGGATCACTGAATGCATATAGGAAGGGGGGGGTGTACCGTCAGATCAACGATATCTACATACCTGCAAGCCTTTCGTCCGCCAATCCGTATACAATATGACCCGCCAAATAGACGCAAAAGCAGACGCAAAAGCAGAAGCAGAAGCAGACCTAATCCAACCCAACACCCGCCCGCCACCCCAGATCAACCGACCATAGCCGGCGCCACACCACCACCACCACCACCACTACCATCCATCCAGCAGCTAGCTAGCCGGGTAGCACACAGTGGCCATGGAGTACATGTAGGTACATACTCAAAGGCCTACGTTACCGGCCCGCCGTATATACAACACATATCCACAGACATCTATAGACCCGACTCCACTGCCCACCCACCCACCCGGCACGGCAGATAAGGGCTCCTGGATCATGTGTGGCGGCTCGGCCTGGTCTGGGTTGTGGCGGGTGTATAGATAGAGATACAGATAGAGATACAGGTAGAGATACAGGTAGAGATATAGATAGAGATGCAGATGCAGATGCAGATACAGATACAGATATACATACCCTAGCTGGATGGACACAGATAGAGCTACAGATAGCGATGACACCCGTACACGCACCCCTTCAAACCACAGCACATGCCCCCCCCCCCCCCCACCCCCAGCACAACCCCCACAACCCCCCACAGCACCACAAGTCTCCAAACCCCACCGCACCCGCCCACTAGCTACTCACCACACCCACGGAACCGCCCCCGCCGCTGCATCTGCCTTCTACACACACACACACACACACACATACGGAGCAGCTGCACCCCCCCCCCCCCCCCCCCCGCCCGCGGAGACTCTAAACAGTAGACTGCACAGTACCCATAGAACAGTGGATAGAGCCGGGTGCGCACGCGGTCACGGGCTGTCACTCGTGTGCTGCTGCGAGTGAGCAGTCGTGACGCGGGGGGGTACATGTGTTTATTGTTTTTTCACTGTTGGACTAGGCATGGGTGGGCTCTATTCGCCCCACACTGTGGTATTCTGTCTGCTGTTCCAGAACGTATATAAAAAACACTACATTGATATCACCCGCACTTGCCCGCCCCACCCTCCTCCTCCCCCTTCCTTCCGCTCTTTTCCCCCCACCTCCCCCCCACCCCAACTCTTACCCACCCGCCACTCGCCCCCCCCCCCCCCTCCAGCCCTACCACATAAACCTCTGCACGCCCTCCACCCCCTCCCACGCAAACCCCCACCTCAAAAACACCCACAACACACCCACATCCACCGCCACAAACCCCACCGTCTCCACCCACCTCCTCCACCGCTCCGCCGCCTCCCCACAAACATGCACCCTCCACAGCACCCACCCCACCACAAAATACCTGCCCTCCACCAGCCCCGCGCCCACCAGCGTCCCCGCCACCGCCGCCGCCCACCCCCACACCCACACAGCGCTCACCGCCGCCGCACGCTGCAGCCCCGCCACCACCGCCCACAAGGAGACAACATACACCGGCGCCAGCGCATACCGCGCCAGCGCGTGCCGCAACACACTGCGCCGAAACACGTAAAACACAAAGTGGCGGTTATCGGCAAGCAGATACGGGTGCAGCACCGTGTTGCAGTGGACCGCCGCCAGCACGGCCGCCAGCAGGCACCCCGTGCGGAGCAGCGTCCACCACGACGCCACCGCCACCGGCTTGGAGACAGCGGCGGGGGCGAAGCCGGGGGGGAGCCTTCTTGCGCGGCGGGCGCGCGCAGAGGAGAAGGGGGAGGAGGAGGAGCGGCGCGGGAGGGTGACGTAGATGCCGACGAGGTCGGCCCAGCAGGCGGCAACGAGGGCTTTCGAGAGCAGGAGCGGCCAGGAGGTGAGGAGGGTGAAGGTTGCAAAGTAGAAGAGCTGGGGGACGTGTATTGTGGGCTGGTGGGCGGCCTTGTCGCCGAGGACGATGGAGAGGTTGTTCCAGAGGATGAAGACGGCAAAGGAGGAGAGCACGGCGAGGTAGGGGAGGACGGCGGCGAGCAGGGCGGGCCAGTGCTGCAGCGCCGCCAGGAGGATGGACACGGGCGTGGAGAAGAAGAAGTCGTGCGCGGTGACGGCGGGCGTGAATGGCGGGTTCCAGACGCGGATCTTTGATGCCGTGTCGAGGACGCGGGACCACGCCTGGGAGAGCTCGTTGCTGCGCGCGGGGGCAGACTGCACGTTGATTGTCCACGGCCCGTCCTGGGGCTCCTCCTCCCCCTCCTCCTCCCCCTGCGGCACCACCAGCGGCTGCATCTGCTGCTGCTCCTCCTCGGCAAGCCGGGAGTTGACCCTGCTCAGCGCCGGCGGCGTCGGTGCCTGCGGGGGCGCAGCCGCAGCGGCGGCCGGCCGCCCCCCCCTCCTCTTCTTCCTCCTGCCTCCCGGCGACGCCAGCGGCGTCACCGCCGCCGGCGCCACCTCCTTTGCCCCACTCCCCTCCACCACGGCCTCAGCAGCAGCAGCGGGCACCTCCGGCTCCTTCTCCTTCTTCTCCTCGCCCTGCGCCAGCTCGAGCGCGCGCACGCCCTCGAGCACAAGCAGAAACACGGCCCACAGCACGTTTGTCTGGCGGAACCACAGCGCGACCCATGCCGCGGCCGCGCTCGGCCACGGCCGCCGCTGCAGCCAGCACATGTAGCTGAGCAGCACAAACACGGTCGAGTACACGTCCGTGTAGTAGAGGCCGGCAAAGAAGAAGAGCAGCGGGAAGAGGGCCACGTTGACGGCGCTGTGGGCGGCGGCGGCGCGCGGCAGCGCAGGGTGCACGAGGCGCAGGATGCGGTACGTGACGAGGGGCAGGACGAGCGCCACGCCGAGCGCGTTGAGCGCGCGCAGGGCCGCGGGCGTGCATGCCGTGACGAGGGCGAGCGGGTACGAGAGCAGGTAGAGGCCGGCGGGGGTTGTGAGCTTGGGGTCCCAGACGGCGAAGCGGTTGCTGCAGTAGGCCTGGGCCTGGGGGATGTGGAAGACTTCGTCCTGTGCGCGGAGAGTCAGCGCTGCCTGCCTGTCTGCCTGTCTGTCTGCCCTCCGCTACGTACTGACCACCACCGCCACCATCATCACCCCAACCAGCCAGCCAGCAGTAAGCAGTGGGAGAGCAATCGGGGGTCAATTCCCCGAGCACTTGTAGTAACGCACCAGATAGGGCTCCGGGACAACAGAGTTGACGAGCAAGGCCACGGCCGCGGTGGCCGCGGCGAGGACAGACATGCGGGGGACGAGCGGGTGCATTCTGCGGGGCTCTTGTTGGTCTTGTGTGTGCGTGAGTGTGCGTGTGTGTTGTGTGTGTTTGTTTTTCCAGCCAGCGTGGGGTGGAGAGAGGGGAGGGGAGAAGAAGAAGAGAAGAAGAAGAGAAGAAGAGAAGAGGAGGGAGAGAAAGACACAGTCTGATAGGACACACCGCAGCCAGTCTCGCTCTGTTGTTTCTGTTGAGCCTCACGCACGCACGCCCAATGAACGGCCCTCCTCCTCTGCTCCCGCCGCGCACCGCGCCGTGGAGGAGCTCTTCTGTGCCCCAGTCTCGGTGTAGCTGCTCTACAGACATGCACCGGGAGTTCTCTACATTGTATATAGTACATGTGTGTGTGTGTGCTGCCTACTCTACTCTGCTCTACTCTACTCTACACACACCCGCCGCACTCTGCCAGAAACCCCCGTGGTGTGCAGAGTTTGCCGCAACCCTAGCCCTGCGCGCGGCGGCCAGCCAATCAGGCCCGGGCGTGTGTGTTGGGGTGCGCAACCCGGCCTGGGTGATGGATGAGAACAAGCACCCACAGTTGCAGAGATAGGGGCGGAGGGGCGAGGGGCGAGGGGCGGCGGGTGTCTGTGGTGGGTTGGCGGTGGATGCGTGCAGACTGTCACGTATCTCTGGCTGGCCGTCTTGTTGAACCTCACCTGTAGACCTCACCGCCACAACCACCATCAAGAGCTCACACATAAACAGCCCGCAGCCCGCAGCCCGCAGACCACAGACCACAGCCCACTGCCCACAGCACACAGCACACAGCACAATGACATCCGCCGGCTCCCCCCTCCCCGGCACGGGCCCCCTCACCCCCTCCGAAATCGCCTTCCTCGCAGAGTCCGAGCCAATCACCATCATCCCCCGCCAGCGCCTCGACCGCCTCCCCCTCATCTCCGTTGGTCCCCCCCCCCTCCCCTCTCCACCCACACCCCCCCCCCACACACACAGCTAACCCCCCCCCCCCCCACAGGGCACCCTCCCCGCCTTCCACCCCCCCCAACGCGCCACCGTCCCCCTCTGGCTCGCCCTCCTCCTCAAGCGCCAGCGCCGCTGCAACATCGTTCCCCCGCCCTGGCTCACCCCGTCCTCACTCGACGCCGCGCTCAAGCGCGAAGCCGACTCGCCCTTCTTCAGCGCCGCGCAGCTGCCCTTCCGCTGGCTCGAGACGGCCACGCTTCTGCTCGCCGCGGCGCCCGACGACGTGGGCGACGACGTGCGCGTGGCGCTGCGCGAGCTGCGCGAGGCGCGCCAGCGCAAGGTGCGCGAGGGCGTGCGCGCCGGCGGCGTCGAGGGCACATATGTCATGATGAACGGGCTGGGGGCGATGGAGATTGCCGAGGTGAGGGGCTTTGTGGGCGGGGTTGTGGATGGGGTGCGGAGGATTGGGGGGAGCAGGGAGGAGGGGAGGCGCAGGGCGGAGGAGGAGAGGGGGGCGGGGAGGAGGGGGGGGGAGGAGGAGGATGAGGAGGAGGAGGTGGGGTATTAGTGCGTGGGGTTGTAAGTATGGTGTGGTTTTTGCATTCTCTTCTTTTTTTTGTTTCTTTCTGCCGCTTTCTTTTCTGCTTGGTGGTTAGTGGGGTGTGAATGTGAGCAATGCCACCAAACATGCAGCTACCAAACCCCGTACCTGAGTACCTGAGTACCGCCCGCCAGGAACCACCGCTCTCCACAGCCGGCCGCAGCGTCTCCTCCCCTCCCCTCCCCTCCCCACACTCCCAATGCCAACACCAGCGCCGACAAGCCCGCACAATCCGGCGGCGCAGTCCCGGCCCTAATTCCAGCTCTGTCACCACCACCGCCCAGCTAGCTAACCATAGCTAACCACCCAGCAGAGAAGCTGCTATACTACAATACAAACACAATTGCAAATATGAATACTCTACAGACACAAACACAAATCACCAACGTCCCCCACCGAGCCCAGCTTAGCATAGCAATCAACCCACATGTACCCTCCCCGGACGTAGCTACTGGCCGGGCTAGGACGTAAAGGCATGATCATGTGCTAGGAACTAACAAGACCACAGAGAAAGCGAAGAGGTATTCCCACATTCCCAGACATGACCCTGCCGTTGATCAGCCCGTATAAGCGCCTCCCTATACAACAGAACCTGGAGACCATGAGCTTCTCTAGCTAGTAACACTCCCCCGCAACTCGGGCTCTGTGCGGGCCAGGTGGGTTCCTCGTGCCGCCTGCTGTGGTCCTAGCCCCCCGCCCCAATCCCGTGTGTCCACTGTTGTTACAGCGTTGGCTGGTTGCACGGGGTAGGTACACATTGCATCAAGTAGATGTATATATATCGGACACAAGTACATGTAGGTAGGTAGGTAGGTAGGTAGGGTAGGTAGGTAGGTACATGTAGGTAGGCAGGCATATATGCAACAGTAACTACATGTAGCCACCAAAAGCCAAAAGCCAAACGCCAACCACCAAATACCAAACGCCAAATCACCCCCAGCCGAGAGTAGCCACTTACCCCCCCACACCACAATACCGTGACGCCCCCCATATACCGCCCCCGAGTGCTTCCTTGCACTAATCGGCCGACCGACCAACCCAGCAACATACGCACCGCGTCTCACTGTGTACCTACATGTATCCGCCACCCGTCACCCAATGTCGAGCTTCCGTAGGTACATGTAGCCCACATGGGCCAGCCAGCCAGCCAGCCAGCCAGCTACTACGACTACATACATATTGTGAGCCAATGGCCGCAAGCGCAGGAAAACGAGACAATCACCGCCCATCGGTCACTGGCTGGGCTGGCCGCGGGGCTGGCTATACCTCCATATCACGCAGCCTCCCCCCCCCCCCCCCATCCATCCACTTCTAGCTTGGGCATTGGGCTATGTAGAGTATGAGATGAGTGCTATATATATAATCACAAGCAGTAGTTGTATCGTATTGTATTGTATTGTAACTGTATATAACAAATCCAGCGGCGTATTATGCTAGCTATGGCCGGATACGTATCCTCCCTTCCCTCTTCCCTCTTCCCTCTTCCCTCTTCCCCCCTCCCCCCTTCCCTCTTCCCACCCTCCTCTAACATCCCCCCCCATCTCTCGAGCGTCCAGAGCACTCGTACCTCGTGCTTCGTGCCTCACCGTCATTACTGCGTATACTATCATCATCATCAACGGACGACCCTAATATATATCCCCATCCCGATGCCAGAAGAAACCCACCAAGAAAATAAAGATGAAGCTATATCAAAAAAAAAAAAAAAAAAAATGCCAAAAGAGCAACAGCCAAACTCCCACAAAGCAAAAGTCTCGCAAGCAACGACGTTTAAAACCACACACGCAAGCCTAAAAAGAAGCAAGAAGGGAAGAAAAGAAGAGGAAAAAAGCCAACATGCAAAGCAAAGCGAAACAAATCCCACCCTCCATGTAAAAAAAAAACTAAAAAAGGAAGAAAAATAAAAGAGTAATAAAACTAAAGGGGGAGTTCTAATCCCCGCCTCCCCCCGTCTAATACGTCCTATACATATGCACCGTCTCCCTCTCATCCGGGTGCCGCGCCTCCTCAATCTCCACCATATCATCATAATACGGCGTCTGCTGCAGCATCAACGGCGGCGGCGGCGGCGCCTCAATCATCAGATACTGCGCCGGATGCGGTGCCGCCGGCGGCGGCGACGGAATCGTCGGTATATACATGGACTGCTGCCCCTGCTGCTGCTGCTGCTGTTGCTGGCCGTGCTGGGTGATGAACTGGTGCTGGTGCACATGCTGGTGGTGGTGGTCAAAGGCCGTGGGCGACACCAGGCCGTTGCTCATATTGACATTATACGCCACGCCGCCATTCATGCCCATGTTTGCCATGCCATTGCCAAACGTCTGATGCTGCACCACAATCTCCATCGTCTCCGTGCTCGACGTATTACCACCACCACCACCACCACCATCCCGCCCCCCACCACCGGCAGGCAGCACACGGCTCAGGCTCTCATTGTACCCGCGCACCTCCTTGACCAGCGCCGAGAAGCGGCTGCGGTCCTGCACGACCCAAAACACCTTCTTCTTTGCGGCCGCCTTCTTCTGCAGCTTCTTGCTCAGGCAGCGCAGCGTGACGTGCGTCCACTCGAAGCCCTCGCGCGTGACAATCACCTCGTCGTCGCGCAGGCGCTCCAGGCCGCCGCGCTCGCTGAAGCCGCCGGCGATGAGCGTCAGCGTGTTTGTCACCACGTTGCGCGTCTCGACGCTGTTGAGGCGGGCGTCGAGCGGGCGCGGGTTGTGGCCCTTGTCGCGCAGCAGGCCGAGCGTCTTGCCCCAGGTGATGAGGAAGAGGCGCTCGATGGAGAGCTGCAGCAGGAGGGACTGGTGCTTCTTGGAGTGCGTCTTGTGCGTGCTGATTGTGTCGAAGAGGAGGATAGTGGTGAAGAGGGTGGCGGAGAGGGTGGTGGGGTCGTTGGGGAGGTATTTGGAGGAGGATTTGGAGGAGGATTTGGAGGAGGACTTGGAGGAGGATTTGGACGACATTGTTGTGAATGTTTGGGGGGGGGGGGGGGGGGTTCTAGCTGGTGGGTGATACGACCGATCGAGGGTGTGGGGGGGTGGGTGTGTGTTTGGTGAGTGATTGATGAATTGATTGATTGATTGATTGATGGGGTGGATGCACGGTGTGGGTTGTAGGACGGAGGACTATAAAAACCCCTCACGGAAACACGAATTGAGCTTGATTCTCTCCCAAAGCCAGAAGAAAGAAAGAGGAAGAGAGAGAGAGGAGAAAAGTGGGCGTGTGAGTTGGCCAGGGTTACTTATATCAGTCCACCCACACACACCCACACACACCCACACACATCTTGGAGAACCACCAGTGGCCCACCACTGCCCACCACTCTGCTCGTACATACACGGGGGTACCCGCACACTGCATGCCTCGTTTGTTTCAAGTCCTTCTTCTATCTCCGTCTTTTTTTCCCCTTGTTATAATCGCCATCCCTATTTCTAGCTGCCTGCTTGCCTGCTTGCCTAACCTAACATGTACCTACCTATTCATATCCCATATCCTCCCTCTCCCTCCTCGCTCCCAGTCCTCCATGCCAAGAAATTAACCCCAAATCTCCCCCCCTCCCCCCTCCCCCCAGCACCCACCACCAAACCTTCACTCTCACCACCCACCCACCTATCAACCCCCCCCATCTGACCTCCTCCCCCTCCACTGTGTCTCCTCAGCTCCGTCGATATCGTGACCGACCGACCGGCCGCCAACCAAACCCACCTAACCGGGCCGTATAAGCGCTCCCCTCCTGTCGGCGTGCATGACACACCAACCCAATCCACACACACACCACACACACTCGCCCACACACCATCCACATGTGCTGGTCCACTGTCGTGCGAGAGGGTTAGGGCTGGGCTGCGCAGCCTATCGGATGCGTCGTGGTACGTGTACCTGCACGTCCGGTGCGCAGCGAAGGAGCTGGGGGGGCGCCTGAGGAGACCGGAGCAGGTGGCTAGTTCAAACTACAAACATGAGAAGCTACGTCCCAGAGTTCAGAGTTTTCAGAGTGTGTAGGGTAGGGGGGGGAGGGTGTTGTTCTAGAATAGGTAGAGTGTGTGGCCAGCCAGCCAGCCAGCTACGTCGGTGGAGCTGTCGAGCCTATGTACATACTCTACGTCGGGGGGCTTTCGAGGCAGGTAGGTACGGGCCACGGTCGGTATGTACATGGACACTGAGTAGGTAGAGCACATACATCCATGAGTGAGTGAGTGAGTGAGTGAGTGAGAGGTTTACAATCCTCTTGCACAAGTACTATACCATACCATACTCTGGGCAGTAGACTGGCCCTCCTCCCGACCTCGCTCCCCTCCCCCCATCTACATGTTCCCACCGACAAATGCAATAGCTACTACACATCCCACCGCCACTGCCACTGGCGGCCATCCCACTCGACGTCGGCTAGAGCCTCCACTCCCACAGCACAAGATCTACAAGGTTGAAGGCTGTACCTTCCCGGCTTCACCCCGCCCTGCTGATCGCGCAACACACACACCCCGTCGCGGCTAGGCCGTTTCAAAAACGTCAGGCCCGTTGCGGCTAGTGCCTTGGGGGTCCTGCTCTACCTACAATGGATACATGGATACATGGATACATGTATGTAGGTATACATAGACACATACATGTACCTATATGGCCGGTGATATAGATAGCGCAGACACCCGCCGGACCAGGATGGGGAGGATGAGACCCAGCGATCGATTGCCGAGCAGAAGAAGAAGAAGCAGCAGCGCACATATAAGGAAGTAGGTACATGTAGAGTACCTACGCTGCCGGTACAGACGGATCCGGTATGTTACTGGTATGTGCTCGTACGTGTGTAGGTAGAGTACAGTATGCGCAATCGTAGTTCTATGTAGAGTATTGTATGTACATGTGTCCTACTCCCAAGTACATACTCGTGTGAGATCGCAACTACCAACCACTCCCCATGTACCCAGGTACTCTACTCTACTCTACTCACCACCTACATGCACCACTCTACTCGTAGTTTTCTGGCATGCCATACAAAAGATATCCTTGGCGGGGGTTTTCTGTGTATGCAATAGCAGTTGCCCAAAAAACTACGAGTACCTCTTCCTACCCACTTCGGCATGTATGTACCTAGTACCTATGTAGAGTACCTACAATGGCCCGGCAGAGCACATGCTGCCTGCCCCCCAGCCCAGCCGTTGAACAACCATATAAGATGCGTATCCTTCACCTCCTCGGCCCATGCGCAGCCCCGTGATAGGACGGATGCGACCGTTTGATCGGCCCGGCATTTTCTTTTTTTCTGCATTTGCCACGGGGGGGGGGGGGGGGGTTTCAGACCAAGGGATAGGTGTGTGTGTGCTTTTAGTGTTGGCTCTGGCCATGTGAGAGGCTGTCTGTGGTGGTGGAAAGGGCAAATACGGTGACGAATCCAGGCGGGGGAGGGGGGCACAAAGCACTTCACTTACATGTAGCTTACGGGCAACACGAGAAAAGGCCGTGGAACAAGGCGGGACGAGCTACTACATGTACAGAATAGGCAGATCAGTGTGCCTTCTGCCCAGTCTGGGTCTGACATGAATACATGTAATCCCTCATGGCCTCTGCATCTGGCTCCTATCATGTCCATCTCACGAACCCTCGTCCGCGGCTTGGCTTGGCTTGGCGCATAAAGTATCACTCGCACTAATACCGAGCCTGAGACCTCTAGCCCTGTTAACCTCGATCCACGGTAATACATGTAGTAATATGCGCCTCTAACGTTCGTGCATTCAAGTACAGTCTTTCTGCACTTATGCACAGATCACCACACTTATATACACAAAATAAAAAGCATCGAGTTCTGTGCGGGAGCCACCATTGTCAGATTACCATGTACTGCTCGCGAAGCTCAATGTCAGTTGCCTGCGGCCAGCTACATGGAGGTGGCGGTCGTGGGTAAGCGATATCGTCTGTTGGACGAAAGTTAGCTCACAGATAGCTGCAGATACATCTAGATACCAAGTCAGCTCAAGAGAATGGTTGTGTTCTGGCCATTTCTTTGAAGAATATGGGCCAGCCAGGAATACATATATATATAGTTCAATGAAAAAATATGAATACCCGTGTGGCGTTATCCATAACTACGTGTACATAAACAATACAAAATAAATACGTGACAAGCCTGTCATGAGTACTATACGCAAATGCTACACATTAACAAATGCTTTAAAAAGAAAGTAGAATCGAGAAAAAATACAATAGAAAGAAAAGAAAAAGTGTCAAAAGGGTTTAATGCTCAAGCTTTAATCAAATAATATCGTCGTATTCCGGGCGCCTTAGCATCCTTGAGACTTCTAGAACCCCGAGTGTTATCCGGCCACTGGAGGCTTCGTCTTTAGGTTTGAGGTGAGCACCTTTATCAAAAAGGTGTCTTACTATCGCGCCGTGCCCGCCGTTTACTGCTGCCTGAAACGCTGTCATACCGTTGCCCCACCCAGCACTAGCGTTGATATTGGCACCTTTCTCCAGGAGGAGCAACACAACGTCAAGATGCCCTCCACCTGCTGCTGCTTGGAGCGCGGTCCGGCCTTCGATATCTCCTGCTTCGGCATTGATATCAGCCCCTCTATCCAGGAGGAGTAGCACAGTATCCATGTGGCCGTTTTCCGCCGCTGCTTGCAGTGCTGTTCGTCCGCTGCTATGCGCTGCACAGGCGTTGACATCCGCACCTTCAGTCAACAGGAGTGAGACTATATCAAGGTATCCGCTGCCTGCTGCTGCTTGTAGCGCTGTTCGACCGTGATAATCTACTGCCCTGGCGTTGACCTTTGCGCCGTGACCCAAGAGCAACAACACGATTTCGGAGTGTCTGCCCTCTGCCGCCGCCTGTAGCGCCGTTCGGCCGTTAGATTGCGCCCCTTCGGCGTTGATATGGGCACCAATAGACACGAGAATCTCCACCATTTGTGTTTGGCCATTGCCTGCCGCCGCTTGCAGTGCTGTCCGACCACCGATCTCTCCCGCTCTAGCGTTGAGGGTGGCGCCTTTTATTAATAGCACCTTCACAGTGTCAATGTACCCCCCACCTGCTGCTGCTTGCAATGCTGTAAGACCGCCGCTACCTCCTGGCTCGGCGTTGACATCGGCACCACCGCCCAAGAGACATCTCACGACTTCAGTGTGTCCACCACCTGCCGCTGCCTGTAGTGCCGTTCGACCCCCCTCATCCCCTGCTTTAGCGCTGACATCAGCACCTTCTCTCAAGAGAAGTTCCACGACCTCGGTGTGTCCACCGCCCGCCGCTGCCTGTAATGCTGTTCGACCACGGACATATCCTGCTCTAGCATTTATGGGCGCACCTTTTTCTAATAGGAGTCTCACCACTCCGATATGTCCGCTACCTGCCGCTGCTTGAAGCGCCGTTCGACCATCAAACTCCGCTGCCCCGGCATCGATGTCCGCACCTCGACTCAAAAGGAGTGATACAACATTGAGGTGTCCTCTGCCTGCTGCTGCCTGAAGTGCTGTTCGACCCCCAAACTCTGCTGCTTCAATATTGATATCCGCGCCCCTATCCAAGAGATAGCTCACGGTTTCGATATGTCCGTTACCCGCTACCGCCTGGAGTGCTGTCCTACCATGTACTCTAGCTTCTTTAGCGTTGAGGTCAACACCGAACCTATCCAAGAGGTGGGATATGGACTTTGTTCCTCCACTGTTCGCCGCCAATAGGAGTGCTTCTCCCATGACTGAACAATCGCCCATCTCGTACTTAAAGATCAAGGTATCAAGCTCGCCCCGCTTTGTTATCCAGCTATGCATCCGGGCCTCACTTGAGGTTATCCTAAGCCACTGTTTGGGTGTTAGGCATCTTTTACAAAATTCTACACCCCATTCAGAGACACGGATGCGGAGCTTCAAGGTCTTCTCCGGAAATTCCGCGTCACCTGTGCAGTAAGCGTGAAAAAGCTTTGTGTTGGCCTCTAGAGTATACTCTATTTCCGGGTCAAGACCAGAAATGCTTTCGGTAGTACTGGTAACTTTAGAGGCTGCAGCAAAAGGCGTTTGACCGGTCAGGATCTCGAAAACAACGCAACCTAAAGCCCACATATCCACAGCCATCCAATCAAAAGATTTATTGGGCTTCTGGTATCCCAGTAGCTCCGGCGCCATGTATCCAAGGGTCCCTCCTCGATTGCTCGGCTGACTCATATTCGCCATATTTTTTGATGATCCGAAATCTGCCAACTTGATACGCAAGGGGTCGAGGCTGGCGATAAGAATGTTCTACGATCTATTTAGTAGGATATCTTAAATATTTTTTCCGGGAATATTAATGCACAAATATCTACAATGGTTAGGCATAGATAGCTGAGGTTTGCCGCTACTCTGGCACCTCATCCATACACTTTTTCTATTCAGATTGAGCTCCAACATAGAAGTCTTGCCTTGATACGACCTCCATATTCGCAGCTCATAACTAGACTCGAGTAGCAGTAGGCCATTTGTGGGTATCGGGTCGATATAGGGCTGGGAACGATCCCAGTACAGGGTATAGTCCCAACAACTGGGAAAGTAAATCAGAAATTCCCATACCTTTGGCTTTAGATCTCTGTGACATATTTTTCTCTGATGCAGTACCACAAGCCCATCGATCACTTGTTCCACTATCTGTCTGGCCTTTTCCTCTGTTATTGTCTTGGATTCAGTTCTTATGTACTGTGATAAGTCGCCATCCTTCATGTATTCCATTGCGATATATATAGAATTCATGTCCTCATACCATCCCTGGCATTTCACGAAGAGGTTGTTCTAACCATTTCATGTCAGTTATAAACCAACCGCACAAGGCTAGGGGAATCCTCACATTTCTCAGTGCAAGCATCGTCCTTAACTCCCGCTCAATCACCTTATGTCGATCCCCCAGTTTCTTATATTTCGCGCTATCCAGCTTTACCTCCTTGACCGCCCTCAACTCCCCCGTCTGCTGCTCCTGCTGAAGATAGACCTCTCCGTACCCGCCCTCGCCAAGCTTTTCTTCCCTCTTCCATCTGGCGCCCGCCTTCAGTGGCCAAAAAGCCGACCACCACCCTGTCCTGACCTCCGGGTGCTCAACAATTTGGTTCGCTGTGTCGAACTTTGTGTTGAGCTTGAACCGAAGAATATCGAGCGACGGTATCGGTGACGGGGCTCGCTCTGTCATGGTCGGAGGTGAATGTTGGAGCTTCATAGAAGAGACGTACGCTTCTCTTGTCCCCGCATCTTTTTGATCACAGTTTTTCACAGCTGGTTCTGGCTGCGCTGCCTCCTATGTACATACATACATACACACGCTTCGCCGCTGGTGTAACATGTGCACTACCTATCAGAACTAGCGCCGCAGCCAATCACTCACACTTCTGCATTCACAACTTGCTCGGGCGAAGCTGAGCTGCTGCCTAAGTATGCACAGCTATACGTATTTCCAAGCGCCGCCGCTATTTTGGGTATCCGTGGTTACGCAAATAAGAATTTTGACAAGTGGGCAAAGTACTTCGCACCATATGGCTATTAGAGAATAGTGGATGTCCATCATGTATGTACCTACTGCGCCCGAGACCACCATTGTTTGGACAACTCAAGAGACAACAAGCATCGTTTGGCGTATAGAGACAGTGTTGGAATGATTGGTGAAATTCTAGCGGGATTCCCCAGCATGCTGCCGAACTACGCTACTTCTGGTAGTATGTGGAGTTCGGCCGTATCGCTGATGAATCTCACCGCGTCTCCCTGCATTGTAGATATATCGGCATCTACTATATAGGCCCTAACTATGCCAAGTCGCAAAAAAAGGAAATACTGCATGTGTGGGGAGAAGTACTCGCTATCAAATATAAGAACCTGAAAATGCAGGTGCCGATGACAAGGATACTTTGTACGGGCCAAAACAATTCTCCATACCAATTATCCCTGTCTCCATCACTCGCATTTTCAGGTTCTTATGGTTGATAGCGAGTACAAAAGTGGTGTAGGTATAGTACTTGGACAGAAGTTTTGAAAGTAGCCATGTTGGGCTGCCCGAAACAACCACCCAACCTCACCAAAAAAATTGTAACCCTTCAAGGACAGTTGGAAATTGTCTCAAGATGAAGCTTGGAGAATTCTAGAATTTTGTGTCCCTTCTTCAGGCATGTGCCCTCCAATTTTTAAAGTGATGATTTGGGTGTTTCTGGTTTTGTATGGTACCCCGACTGTACGTACAGTCACTCACGGGGGTGAAGGCGGATCCTGTCTGATGAAATTACTACTAACACAGGATCCGCCGTCACTAGAGTAGGTGAGCTACTATACTCAGCTAGAGTAGGTGAGCGACTATACTCAGCAAAACCTACCATAATTTCACCCCCACGCCGAATTCTGCTGGAAGTATTCTTGGGCGTGTGAGACACTTGCGATAAGGCAGCGACCTGGGAAGTTTTTGGCATGTAGGCGTACTACAGGTACTGGAAAACGCAGCGAACAGCTTACCCTGACGTTTCCGTTCCACCCGAATTTGGTAAGGACGGAATTTCGAGAGGGTGGAATTTTGATGGGTTCCTTTCTGTCATACTACCCCGGCTCCCCGGCTCCGGGCCTAACCAGAAAGCTTGAGGATGCTCGACTCCAAACAAAAAAAACTACAACCCTTCCGACCGCCATATCCCAGTCTCATCGCTCTCGGCGTTCGTAGTCCTGTCCTGGTCGACACTCGCATGCGTCTTGCAATGAAATATGGCACAAGAGATTTCTACTGACAGGGCCCTATATATGCGCATTCGTAGAACACCCCAATTAGTATTTTGATGGCAATCATCAAAGAATCCGCGGATGTTTAACAGAATCAACCGCCAAGGCCTAGAGTAGGATGTAGGGCCTAAGATAATTTTGTGTCTGTAGAGGAAGCGTCCCCTGGCCGAGAGTATATGCCAGTTACTCTGGTTTATCTGTTCTCTTTTTATAATATTAGCTAGCTAGCAATCCCCTCTAACCACAAATGCAGTGCTGCCAACTAATGGTTAAGCCTATTGGTAGACTTCTAATCTATACACATATGTTGCCCGTGTCTGGCTATATGATTTATAAGTAATTGCTCATAACTATAGCCTCCCATGCCAAGTTTAGCGAAATAGTGGTATCCACATACGATACTCGTAACTTAATAGATCTAGAGATTCGGAGGTTGGTTTTTCGTCCTTTTAATTTTCCGGGTGGGTTCTGCTAGTACATGTAGCTAGCCAGTACTACAAGCCGTGCGTATCCGGCCTTTTTTTTTTGGGGGGGGGGTTCTGTGATATATTGGGGTACATATTTAATTGACATACTTGTTGTGTATGTGTAGAGTATTGAAATACTCCGGTCTGCGATATGAACGAGTGATGGTGTATGACCCGAAACCTATATATATTCTAACCTATGCTTGGGTATAATCGGCATATATATATACAAGTGGTTTCCGGCCTTCGGCCGGTACTACACGTATATCAATCAGTCCAATATACAGGCAAGCCGCAAGGCGGCTTATTTCTCTATTTTCCTGTCAGTCGGGGCTCTCAGGCCGCTGCGCGGCCCTCGACCCCTCCTAGTAGGCAAAGTTCATCACTATATCCGCTCTGGTCGATCTATATGTGCCTTTTCTGATATCCCCCATATATCAGTCAGAAATACCTCCAGTTCACGCTGCAAGTATATCCTTAATAGCCACAAAACCTCTAAAATCCAACTATTAATCGAATTCCAGAACCAGTAGAAACCCTATTAACAATCTAACACCACTCAGCACAATACCCTATGTTAATATCCAACACAACATGTTTCAAGTGAAACAAAATCTCTCAATGAGCCAATCAGAGGACTATAAAAGCACATTGCATATGCAGGTTATAATTATATACTTATTAGATATACCATGCACAATTAGCTAAACGGATACTGACCCGTTCCAAGTTCTAGATTACATAACTCCGCATACTTGAGGGGTACGATACCTGATAGCTTAAAAATACATCTATCTCTAGCTTAAGGCGAGTACAACAATCTCTCGCTATAAGGATATACTATCCACACAGAAATCTCGTACCTTTCTAGAGAATTGTTCCAATAGAGGCTTAAGGTTAAGGGCTAAGAAAGGTAAAAGGATCAAGTAATCCTATACTTATAAGGCATATTTAATTAGTATAGTTATACCGAGTATGCAATGTATATGTGTATTTAAAGGGTTTGGTTGGCTGTGCTTTGGATGTTTTCTTTTTCTCGAGCTATTGATTAGGGCGAGTCTGCTAAAAAGAGAGGTTATGTTAGAGGTTATGTTGGAAGTTATGTTAGGTTACCTTTCGGTTTGTTATTGAATTCTGATATTCAGTAATTATGATATGTTTTATGATTTTGATATGTTTTGGGATTGTTCTGTGTTGTGAGATATCAACGGTATACTACTTTCGTAGAGCAGTGTAGAGGTAGTACACGTACCTCTCTGGTAACACTCCTCACTACTCTTGATTTCATTATCCTCACTAGTGATAGGCACAAGACTAAAAGTCTCGAGACCTATCCCGAGACGCAAAACAAAGCAAAACATGGCTACATACACAGGTCAGTAAAGACAAAACAAGTCAAAACAGAAGCTGTCTAGTCTCGAGACTTTAGAAACATGCGAGTGATCATTTGTGACTGAACATATCCACATCAAAACTCATTTTCCTTGTTTTGGCCCTCGCCATCTCATCTTTAAAAAAGCCTCATCTTTTTAAAAATAGAAAATCTCACAGAAAATGGGAACACAAGAAATAAGTCAGATGAATTTGACCCATACCCTAACCCTATGTTTCGAGACTTTGCGCAACACATGGCCTGGGTGTTGACGTACAATTTCGAGAGAATTCAAAAGAAAAGACGAAACACCCTCAAGTATCGTTTTGTTTTGAATTGTGCCCATCACTAATCCTCACTAGCTAAATGCCGGAACCGCCCTGTATCCAATATCCTTATAGATGGGGATAGATACGCATTGTGCGGTAGGGAAGATTCGAATGAGGAATACAGTATCAAAGCGAGGATGAGAGATAAAAAATGTATTATTGACGCGGAAGATGTAAAACCGGAAGACAAAGACGATATAGCGAGGTACAACGGAAAATACTTGGTTGAGTTTACGAGTAGGCAGACGGGAGAGAGAGAGAAGATACAAATTGTAGTAGAGAATGTGTGAGGAGACAGCCTGTGTGTTATTCATTTTTCTTTTCTTTTAGTTAGACAGCGGCGGCGGATGAGTGCGAGCTTGCTGAATGCCCTTTATTGGGTATGGCCAGGAGTTAGCTAGGTAGTTCTGGGTTGTGGTATTGCCATAGACTACGGTCTGCATGCAATTAATGAGTTAAACAAAACAAGAAAAATCCTTATAGAGAGAGACTGCATACTGTATACGTACCCGACACTTAAAATGTCTTATAATACCACGGTATTTGTCTAAACCGGGTACGGGGTATTTATGGCGGTCAGAAGTCATGACCAGTGATGGCCACGAGACGGGACTTAAGTTGTCTAGAGGAAAGATGTAATGCCCCATCACCATTCATATATCCAATACATGTCTAATAATGGTCCGCCAGATCAACTAGTCATATAGGGTTAAAAGACCTTTAGAGGCGCATTTGGGGGAAGGCTGCAAACTTACAGCAAATAGGACCTACCAGGACCATGGCAGTGTAAACTAAGTCGATATCGGGATAAGCCAGACAAATGCCAAGGTTGTTAAAGCTGACAAAACTTTTGTAATTGGTCCTTGTATAGGTAGTAGACGTGGTCGACAAGCTGGCCCGAGAAGAGCATGAGGGAAAGTTCAACTCGACCTATAATACCAGCAACTCATGATCAGCTTTTCTCGACGTAATGGTGAAATCTTGTGTGGCTCGCTTGGAGTTCTCAGGTGGTAGCCTTTGAAGTCATACCAGACCTATTTTGAAATTTTTTGTATTGCTAGGGTTATGATTTGATATTCAAAAATCTTATAAACTCATCATCCTAGATTTTGGATACCAATACCGAAGCTTCATGCCACAGTGTTAAACGATCACTTATATTATCGACATCCCTAGAACGTTATTTCAAGACAAACATTAAAGCGGAAGTAATACTTAAAAAAACCTGAACTTCTCAGGCCGAGCAGTGGAATAGGCTCGATACAACCAACTAACTCGACTCGTAAAATTAAATCAGTTGTTCATGGCTGCTCGGGTCGGCTCGTCTCATTAGCCACAGCAAACTAGTATTGTTATTGTAGAAGCTAGAGGTACCATCACTTATATCAAGGTTTTGCTATGTATATATGTATATACAACATTACCCAAATACGGGAACCCATTCCCGTCGTTTTGTCGATATTGAATATGAGTTTGAAAATGGGTTTTGAAGGCGGCCTTAAAGATGGGGTGCGAGAGAGACCTATATCAAAAGTTAGAATATAATTATATAAACAAAGAAGGTTATGACGATTCAGGTTGGTTATTGAAGCTCCCATAAAAGAAAGAGAACCCCGATTTTTTGTAGTTTGCTAGATGAAGATCAAACAGTGAATAGTATGGATTAATACATACATATATATCAAATGAAGGCTTGTAGTAGCACATGATAACAGGTGATAGCGGGTGATGGCGGGTGATGGCGGATGGTCTGGCCAGCCGGCCTACTAACTGCATATATCACCCTATAGCTAGCAGCACGGAAATTGCGACGTATCAGACCACATTACATGATGGGACTCGGCGTGTGGGTTGCAGTTGGGATATTATTTGCTTGATTGCATACGCAGCTACCCAAAGAACTATGGCGAGTGATCTGACAGCCAATAAAGCCCACATTTTTGCAGTATTCAGATCAATTGGCTTTTTGTTTGAGCGGCTTCAATCCGGCAGCGCGAGTGGGTAGCCTATAGCTTCTACTTCAATAGTGACAAAGGATCCCGATCCCCAGCTAATTGTTGGAGACTTTGCGCAAATAGAGCCAGCTCCATTTTCTGACAACCTGATTAGTGCCGATCACACCATCAACCAATTGCAATCAGATAATCAAGATATTGAGCTGGCTTCATTTGCGCAAAGTCTCTATTTACCGATTCAAAGACCTGCCAACTTATATGGAAGGTAGCTAGACCTGATGTTACCTCTAGTACTGTCTATTTCAAAATTAGATTCAAGTTAACTTACAGCGCACAGATTGGTTGGCGATCGTTGACCTAATAAAGAAGTCAAGTACGTACTTATTTTCTTAATAGGGATATCTAATGTATCATAGGATCTATCCCATTACATACATGTGAGCCAAGGCTATTTGCATTTATAACTAAGCATCTTTGGATCACCTTGCATTACTTACCCAAAGAACACAGTAGTATATAGATTCCAAAGACGCATTTGAAACAGCCTACGTCTGGGAGCGTACACACACTTATACATCTAAAAAGAACACAAACTTAACCTTAGTTTTAGTTGGTGCTTATGTTCCAAAAGTCCCTCTATAGGTTCAACTATTTCAAATTCAAATCTTCAATCGAATATGAGCAATTTCTCTGCACCTGTGGGGGCTGAACATACTATTCAAATCGTCAATCGAATATAAGAAATTTCTCTGCACCTGTGGAGGCTGAAGTGCTCGTCTTAAAATTATGCACCTTTAATAGGTTCATGAGCCACTCAGACAAGTTTATTTCTTGATATATCGGTACTAAATCTCGCGATTCACAGGATAGTCAGCATATAGAATTTCATCGGAAAGACATAATCGAAAGTCTCGGTATAAACCATGTCCCCGGGTCTAGATATTTATTCTCCGGCTGGAACATGATGAGTGAAACTTTGATCTTTGCTGCGTATATACATTCTTCGATGGTCAAAAGCCATAAAAGGCCTATATTTCAGGCACATATCATGCGATTCAGAGGTTTGTGCTGAATGCATGGAACCCCCACAGTCTCTCATTGGCCGCCACAACGAATTCTTTTAGCACATTGGCTACTCACCTACCTTTACCTGCCTACCTAATATTTAGCCCACAAACCGGGTTAATCAGAGAGGGGGACGGATGAACCGACGGGTGGAAGGTCCGTGTGTAGCTTGTCGTCGCACAATGACGTAGATGAGGCTCTGAAACAGCATTCGAGACATTTTTTTCACATCGCCGGGGCTTTAGGATCGGATTTGAGATCGATCTATCCGTTTTTTGTTTACATTTGATTTTCCGAAATTTCTCCGTGTAAGGTTTGTTCTAGAAGAATCCAAGGATCATATCATGAGTGTATTTGGAAGAAGGATGATGAGAAGAAACTAATTAAAGGTTAAACAGTTTCAAGAACGTTGGAGAGATGCCTCAATGCCTAGGTACCAGGTGGAGGCTGTGGCATCCCTCAAACATTGGGCCCATGGCAAAGGGGCTTCGATTCCCGGCCGCGGAGGAAGCGACACCTTACTGTGGCAGATGAATTGGCTAAGTCGAGCCCCATGAGTGTGATGGCATATCTCCGCAGTTTGTTTATTGGATCGGCCCGTTTTTATGCTTGGGATCCTGAAACAGCCTCGGCTATCAAGCTTATAATTACTTCGTGAATAGAATAACGATACGAGGTTTCACAACCGAGTGATGCCCTGTGATTAACAGGGATACGCCGAGACAGTTCTAATAAGCGAGGGTGCAGGGACAAGTAACCTTTTGTTAGCCAGTATATATAGATCTACAAGATCTACAAGGCGCAAAGCCCAAAGATTGCTTATATAGGAAATAACTTCCTGACTATCGTGAAATTTTTCACTGGGGGCCCGGGTCAGTACGTAATAAAAGGAGATTTTCTCGGTGAGCCCGAGGTTTCCAGTACGTCGTTAACCATCACTCAACAAATATTCGAATACTGCCTGTTGACAGACAGGCCGGTTTGAAACATGACAAGAACAACCAAGACGCGAAACCCTTCAGCTATTGTTGATTCTGTTGGCTCAATCCTAGTCCCTTGTCCGTCACAGAAGATGCGAGTGACGGTGAATGACTGTATCTACACTATCTCGAGGGCTTGATGGGCACAGGTACACTTTCAGGCAGGTGTGCACGCCGCCGGCACATCGTCGTCGCTAGAATGATCTACACTAGGTTTCAATAGATTGAGCATATCGTTGTGTGGAAAGCCACTCGTATATTTTTCTCGAGCACATCTAATAATTGTAGGTATGTTACTAGTAATCTAGTTAATTGGAGATTCCTCACCACATGTCACTCGATTATCGCGCCGAGAGGAACCGTAAAGCCCAACCACTCTGTTTAACCGAGGCGGGAAGCAGCTCCCACTTTGAGTGTCACCCAGACCCTTCCTGTCTGCTCAACCCTCCCTCCCTCTCTCGCCCTCCATTGTTTTTCCCGGAGGCGCCGAACGGAACAACCGGCAATAAGCTCGGCATTTCTCATAAAAGGTGGACCGGGTGTCTCCAAGTGGCTAGTTATCACAGGCCAATATGCTTATCTACTAAATTTTGTTCCTTGTTTACAGGAACAATATGGCCCACGTGAGTGGGTATGAAACTGGGTTAAATAAGTGTGCACTTGGACTGTGGATATCCCATTTACACAAACGACAAGCACTGACTGTATGATTAGTCTGTATCTAACCGCGACATAATTAGCTACATGCTCTACCATAGAGTAGGTAAAGCACTCTACTCTAATCTACTGTGGGGTAATGAATTATTGAGACCTAGTACTAATTGGTACGGTGTCCTCCCCCAATATATATGCTGGCCCAGAAATAACTATTTGTTTCCGATCCTTTGAAAGAGCGGACCGCATGGAGTAGCCAGAATAAGTTCTCGCTAGGTACATGTAGATGTGGAGTATGCACTCTAGCCTGTGGACCCTTCTTCACTTTTGACGCGGTTGGGAACCGAATCCTTCGGATAGCCCTGCGGGGAAGGAGGGCCACATTGAAAATTGCGACTACATCATCTGTACGAACTGTACTCTAGGCACAGGTGCATAGAGTACTCAGTATTCACTTAATACCTTGACTATCTGGATACTACCTTGAAACTGGGATTCTACACATAGGTAGAAATTACAGCTTGAGGCTTTTATTGGACTATGCTTCCCAATTTCAATCTCAAGTTGTCACACTGTAACATCTGAAGGTTATTGACTGCTTGGAGTAAACGTTAGACGTACCGTATCGTAGTAATGGGGCACGATGATAGAGGGATATCTACGGTACAATAGCTCTCATCATTCCAGGTTCACCATGCATGAGTTTAAGCATCCTGGACCATAGTGATCGATGAAAAAGAAAATTCAATGTAGATCTCAACCAACGAATGGTCATCAATAACGAACTTCAGTATGTCTGACCCTACGGTCACTGCTATTGATCATCGCTGTGCCAGTACTTTATTTTGTAATTGAACCTAGGGTTTTCAGCGGCCCTCACCGCGAAAAGAAAAGAAAAACCAAATGCCTAGAGAGAATGCGCACCCACCAGCAGGCGAGCTGAAACAGAAACAGAAACAGAAAAGAAAAATGGCACAGCTAGAGAATTTAGCTATCTCCCAAAAGCAGGTCGATTACGTGCTAGGGAACCGAGGCTTGCCGAGATGTTACAAAATGCCCGCCGAAATCAACCTATCATACATAGGCGGAGCGCCATAGCCAATGGACGAGGGGAGCTCCGAATTTCCGGCTGGGAAGGGGAGAAAGACCGCACACCCACCCACCACCTCGTGACATCCATGTCTCAGGATGGGACCTACAGGACACTCTGATTGTGGTGAGGCTCGAGCGGGCCCCACAATCACCGCCGAGATCTGTTCTACCTGTCGCACGTTCGACCTCGCATGCGTGCGGCTTTAGATCTATGTGCCTATAGTCATCCTACCAGTACAGGTGCAAGTATACGCTCGTTCTGCTTGAATCGCCAAAGAGTGCCGATAGAGTGGTTTTCCCCACAAATATTCCAACTCTGGGGCCTCCGGATCAAGTTTGGTAAACTTCTAGTGATTCATAGATACAGATCCTTAAAGAGGTATCGGTACCTAGAAGCTAGAGAAAGAGTACTTGTATCAATCTTAGACATGAAGCTATGAACCACTTCCCAATCTCAAGCGACTAGACTGGCCTCCTGTTAACACTAGCAAAAAAACCAACCCAAATTATTTAGCCTACCGCTCAGTTGCAATCCCTTAAACTGTCCCGAGCCTCACTGATTTTTAGGCCTGGCAATATTTTAAACAGAAAACCAAGACCGCCGGAAGAGGTTGATACGGGCCACAGCACTTCACGGCGAGATCTAAAGCGGTGGTGGTGATACCGAAAGCGGTGGTGATGATACCGAAAGTGGTGTTAGCAACACAAATCTCGGTGCAGTAAAACTGCTGCCCACCATGGTTAATTGAAAACAGAGGAAGATATAAGTACTGTGGTTCACTAGGTATTAGCGGGCCCTAGGTGTTGACGGATTGCAGTACTCACTTCGCCAGAAAAAAAATACGCTGACATAATATTTCGCGCAAGTTTAACCAATCACGAGTCGTTTTGGCCAGGTTTCTCTTATGTAAGCTGTATTTTAATAGAAAGGTATGAGATTGCACTATGACACATTGCCACGGTAATTTTGGCTGGTCTGGAATAACGATTTGGTGGAGCGGTTTGTCCCGTTACTGTATGGCAAGTAATTGCAAAGTGGCCGAGATGATTCCTTCTGTTTGTATTGCTAGAGGCAGGTAATGTCCGTTATCCGTACCGAACGCATGTACCGGTACATTAAGGTGACATAAGTAGGACTATTGCTTTGAGGCCCGTTACACGGTATATATTGCGGGCACATATATGTGACTATTGGGAAAACAGACAGGTAACAGTTATAATTTCCCTCAATTGATTCGGAACAACTGATCAGCTATATGCTTGCGTTGAAGTCGTGGACAGTCTCACTTTTACCTGGAAACTGGCGGGAGTATTGTCCCAGGACGGCAATGACTTCAAAAGGAAGGAATTCTCCAAAGGACTCACTGAACAAAACATAGTAACGTATATTCACTACCATAGAACACATGATCAAGAATTATTCAACGTGCATACCACTTGAAACTGACCAAGGAAGAGGAACAACATCATCGACACAAGAAGAATCGGTAAACTCCATATACCGTCAAAACTCGAAAAATTGGCTATCTCCGCCCAGAAATTATCTCTAAGACGATTGGCTGAAAGGTATCGATCAGCCTCAGAAGTATCCGTTTATAGCAAGTTTGATCTTGTATGCATAGCCAGTCTTTCGAGTTTTGGCGGTATCTGCAACCCATCACAGATCAGTGTCCCTCCTCCTCATCTTCCCGTCCCGAAAACCAATGTTGTGCCTCCCAGCCCAGCCCAGCCTCCCCCATGATCATGTCGTTACATATACGGGCATACTCCGATGACCAATGCACCCCCCGAACATGGTATGTTGATGAAAATGTGATAATCGACTCATCACACCGGTTTCTTCCTCCTTCTCCTCTTCTTGAGGTCTTTCCCGCGGGATACTTAGAGATACTCTGGGATTGAGTAATAACAGAAAGGGGAGATTTACTTTGGTTCAAATATATGGCGCCTATCAAGTATAGGCTCTACATACACCTCCGAATCTTCTCAAAATGGAGCGTACAGCAATGCATGTCGGGATAGAGGGGGGAGGAAAGGCGTAGTTATCCCAGGCGGGATCTTCTCGGATTTCGGCCTTTCGGGCTTAATCTGCTTCTAGAAGACATACAAGAACCTAGCTTGAAGCCACCCATAGAGTTAGCCGCCGAACCTGGAACCTTGACAATGAAAGTTCGAGTGGGAAAAAATAGACTCCTCCATAACAACTCCCGGGGAAAGAAATAACGAAAGGAAGGAATGTACCAGGTACCTGGCTAGTAGGAGTGGGTAAGTAGAACATGTAGAGTGCAAGGGAGGTGGGTGTCAAAGTATGTATCCGGTATCATGTACGAGGAAGGGGAAAAAAGGAACTCTGATCAATGATTATTCGGGCCCCTAGACCCCCTAGCACAATCCATATGCCGCAACTAGAGCACCTGTCAACCACGTGGCAAACAATCGACGACCATGCACCCCCTGTGTAAAATGAAAATCCTAACGTCACACCGTTTTGTGGATCCTAGGAAAGGAAAAGCCTTAAGGCTAGAGCTTCTTCTTCTTCATTGTTCCTTTTGGCTATCACCAAGTCTCCTGGCACATGGATGAGTGGATGAGGGGGGGCTGTGGCCTTAGGAGTCGATCCGTCGGTTTAGCGGTTTCACCATTGGCGTTAGCTGGGTAATTACCATTATCTAGTTATTTCTTTTCCCTACATCTGCGGTAGCCACTAGAAGTGGTAGCCACTAGAAGGGCGTCCGAAGCTTGATAGAGTGAGTGCGATACGATATCTAGGAACGACGTTGAGATTCCGGTACTGCCTGGGTCGGATCCACTGTGGTTGTTGTTTGTGGCTTGCATCCAGAGGCCTAGGAGGCACTACTTGGCCACCCATATGGCCACCGACCGTCGTTCGCAAAGAAAGCCGAAAACAAAAAACAAAAGAAAAAGACCTAGAATCGGGAGCATACTACTCATTGAATTTCCGACCGGGCCTTGGTGGCATGATATCTAGTGGAAGTGGAGTGTGGAGTGTGTTGGTGCTGGTGGTGGCGGCTAGTAATAATTTTGACGTTCCTACTAATCCCACGTGGTTTTACTCTTTCCGACCGGATGGGGATGGGGTGGTGGTACCGACTATGAAAATGTTCATTGGAGTGGCTACCGCCAAAACTCGAAAAATTGAAGATCAAAACGTTGATCGATACCTTTCAGCCAATCGTTTTAGAGATAGATAATCCCTGGGCGGAGATAGCCAATTTTTCGAGTTTTGGCGGTACTCAGAGCAGCCTACTAGAGTACTACTCGGACGCAACTACTATTGCATGCCATACAAAAGATAGCCTTGGCGGGGTTTTTCTGTGTATGCATGCAATAGCAGTTGCGTCCGGAAACGCTATAAAACTACGAGTACCAATTTCCTCCTTTTTTCCTGCATTTTTCTTTTTATTCCTTTCTTTTTCTTCTTTTTCTTTCTTTATTCGGCTGAACGTTAGCGATAACACGTTTTTTTTCCCTCGTGTCTTTTTTTTATTTTTTTATATTTTATTTTCCTTTGGTAGTGCACTTCCTCCCCTTGTTTCGGTCTTACCTTGGATGGATCGACCGCAGGAGACCTTTCATCACCACGTTGTTGGTAGTAAGGCGTGCGGGCGTGCGCAATTAACCGCCTGAACACTGCAGAAGAGTAACATTGATACAAATCGATGTAGGTACATACTCGACATAACACATTTACCTACATGTATGTCAGGTCAGTCTCATACATAGCATTACTCAGGCCAATGTTTGAGGTACTCGGAGGTTTCATCAATGGAACGACTTCTACACCTACAGCATGTTGTAGTTTCCCCTCTCACATAGAGCAATATAGACACACCAGAATTCCAGCTGGCGGGGGATGCTGGTCTCGGAGAAATCATCTCTTAGCGGCATAACCGACAAAGCAAACGCACATTCTTTTATTGGGGCGGAAAGGAAAAGAAAAAAAGAGACCCAAGGCCGCCCGCAGTACTATTGGCGGCGCACCGGCAACATCCTCCCAATTTAGTCATCAACACCGCACTGGCAGGGTATGTAGAGGTATGGTGCGCACACTGATAAATGTAGACGAAATTTCAAATTTGAATAACTTTTCAACCATGATAGATATCAAAAATCCGGTGTATAAATTTCAAGGGCTAGTGATGAAGAAGAGATTTATCCACCGGATTTTTGATATCTGTCCTGGTTAAAAAGTTATTCAAATTTGAAATTGGGTATTTTAGTATGTAAAATGCGCCAAGCATTCACAAAGTGGAACAGTATTATACCCATTTATACCCATAAAGAAGCATTTATACCCTTAAAGAAGCAAACCCGATTAGGCCATGGCAGAAGGCCCTCTTCTTATTGGCCCATGAGGCGATATTGCAGCCACAATTGTTCCACTTCTGTATCTTCTGTACGCCACCCTATCACATTTATGGGTGTGCGCACCATACTACCTAGTATGTACTAATGCTCTAATGAAATAAACACGGACCGAAACACGGCATTTTCGTTTTCTTTCTTCCCTTTTTCAAAGGCAGCAAGTCGACCCAAATCATTTCCCTACCTCCCCCCCCTAAAAAGAAAAAAATCTCCCCCGGCGCAGATCTTCCTGTCAGGAGGGTATGGTTGGCTGGGACTAACTGGCACCCATACTTAGATAGGTTACCATGCAGTTATGTTAGGTGATGAAGGAATTAAGTGAAGTTAAGCGAGCTATGTAGTACTAGTGCATACACCACATAGTAGCAACGCTCTGACCCGGTCCGGTGTTTTGATGATATCAATGGCCACGTTTTCTCGTAGCGCATCATTGCGGCGGGCGCGCGCGCGGACGGTGGTGCTACCATCGATAACCTAGAGTAGGTATTGTAGGAAGGTACTGTCACTCACGGAGTGTTGGCGGATACTGGGTATTGGCGGATTGAACCCAAAAGTTGGCTTGGTTGTCTCTTTTCAGGCTTGTCTGCCAACACCTAGTACCTGCTAATATCCTGTGAATGACAGTACTCAACTCAGCTATCCGGCCTCTAATGGATGTAGGGTATCTGGCCGGGTATGATAAGGTATCGTATCCGACCTGCCTACTTTCTCTGCAGGCCACTCTTCCGAGGATTGGTGTAGAGTATCAATATCGGGAGAGACAAAAATACATTCAATATGAAGACCATATGTGTACATACATGTATGTCGCTATTCTGCTCTACTATATCCCATACTCTCCGTATACAATACCTACATCCTATGTACATACATTACATTGTCTATAATGCCATAACGACATACATGTATTTATGCTGCGTACAGCTAGCGCAGAGGATAAACTCGACATGTATATGTATGTATGATATCTACTTACCTCATGCCTATATCCTGGCAAGGGGAGTAGATGGGGGGCATGATCGATGAGGAGGGATGTAAACCACCGGTAGGGCCGCACACGCGCATCACAATCAATCGTACAGCAGCAGAGGTCCGCAGAACACTGTGATGATTTACCCCCATCTCACTCTCAATCTCTCACTCTCAATATCTCCATTTCGATATGTCACAAAGCGGGGGTAAGGCAAAGCCAAGCAAGCAAGGTGGGCGAAGTAGAGTAGAATACTCATGCTCTGCGGAGTACTCTATTCCGCTCTGCAAGAAGGTATGTAGGGGACATGTAGGTAGGTAAGGCAAGACGGTGGGGGATCGTTAGGAAGCACAACAGGTTCCTGACCCGACCCCCCGTGCGCGGAGGCGGGCGAACAGGCCCAAACGAAAAGAAAAAAAAAAAAGGAAAGAAGGAAAGAGGGTGGATGGATAGATGGGGATGGAAAACGTGGTTTGATAGATCATGTATCCAATATGCCACGCGCGTGTTGCGCACAGAGCAGGGATCTGCACCTCGTTTTTTGTGTTTGCTTCTTCCCTTACTGGTGCTTGGTATGTCTCAGTTTGTTTCCATGGGGTAGTAGGGAATAATATTGGGAGAACATTGGATGGCATCACCGAAAAACAGTGGGAATGGAGAAGCTTACTCTACAGATGCTAGCTAAGAAGCTGTATAGGGTAAGGCATTTCCGGGATACGGGCGAAATAGACATAAAGTGTAGGTAAAAAATAATGGTGAGCACACACATATCTATCAGTGAAATTACCTATCTTTCATAACTGGGCTGAGTTGAATTGAATACTTCGCGACCTGGATTCAACACTCTCGGTACTTGGGCCAGAGGACACAGAGTGTTTAGAGAATGTACCGTAAAGTACCCTCACGGAGCCGGACAGCATCTCTAGAAAGAGCCCCCACGTTCCTTACCCCATAATCTACGTCTGCCCCGTAGAGCGTTCTACAACACCGCGATCGATTAAGACCCGCAGGCCCCTGTGAATGGATGGTTAGGCGAATTTACGAAGGGGTCATCGAATCAATCTGTCGACCAGACAACAAAATCCAATCGCAATACCCCAAAAGACCCAGATATGGTTTCAGCCATCCTCTGCCTTGACTCCCTCACCCTTGCATGGAAGGGATATCTAAGAGTCTCATCCGTATAGCTATGGCAACTCAATGATTGCTTGCTTCCTATGATCAGGCCATTTCAGCTCTCAGGACTGGCTGGCTGGCTTGACAGACTGACGCGGACAAAGCATAAGTTCCGCTCGAGTCAGCCGTATTGATCCGGATGCCGCAGCCTCTCATCCCACTACTGTATCTCTTGCAATCTTTCCGGGGACTGAGTCTATAGGCCTAGGGAAGGTACGGAAGGCTGTAGTATCCTCAATGAATGATCTCCAAGAGCGTTCGAAATTGAATGGCTTTCAAGAGTAATTGCCAGGACCCTCTCTTTATTTCCTCTACCACTTTCTTGAGGACGGGCTCTCTCTCGGAGAATATTTAATTAAAGCGCTTTAGCGGGGAAGCAGATATTTTGCGGTTTGGCCTGGCCTCCCTTGCTTGGCAGGATTTAGCTCGGGTTTTTATCCTGTTTTTCATCCTTCTTTTTTCGTGTTTCACAAAACCTGGTCTGGACCCCCCTCCCCTTTCCCCTATACAAGATGTGGCTAGACTCCGCCTCTTTCCATTGTGTTGGAGGAGTGTTGCTGGCTGGCTCTCTTCTCATCTACCAGTTTCCTGGGAATTGGCGGGGCGAGAGGAGCGGTTAACAGGTAATTTTCGGTTCTCCATGTGGAAAATAAATAAATAAATTCCCGTTTTATCTTTCCCGGTTGAGTTTGGCATCACCTTCTCCCATCGTATTGACCTGCCTGATGACCCCATCTAGCTGATCCCTGTCATTAGATTCTCACCGCTCAAGTGAGAAGGGAGGGGTCAACTGGTATGTGATTGTCGGTATGGTAGGTAGAGTATGTAGGGAGGATTGCCAATAGGATTTCCCTATGCAGGCTGATGTAGGTTGTATGCAGTGTGTAGAGTAGAGTACGGTTGGCATAACCCATCATAACCCATCATAACCCACATGGCTGATGGCCGATGTATGTATGTATGTATGTACATAATGACCGCCTTAGCAATCTTGAGTGACGGCGGTGTACCAGAAGTTGGTGATTTTCTTGCTGCTGTACCCCAAATTGGGCCATGTGGGAAAGCGATGACTGGCCACTTGCTTGCCGAGTTCCAGCGGAGAACCGTTAAGCATGAATAAAAATTTAGATGGAGACTGCGTTTCAAAACAACCACCAAAATCTCTGGGGGTAAAAAAGATTCATTGCTAGTGTTGCGTATCGCGTGGGTGCAAGGATCTGACGGGAAGCGGCAATAGCAGCCCTATTGGCTCTAGTGAATGCGATGCTTACGTTATTGAGATGAACTCCCGAGATAGGTCTGCCAATTTGTTTGCTGCGGACGAGCTTGGTCGATAAAAGGGCGAGTGAGTGAAAGAGAGGTTCAAGGTTCAAACCACACGGTTCATTTTGCGTTTTCTTGTGCACAGTTGTATGATATCCCCCGTCTTGAAATCTTCCGTGAGACGTTGGATTTGCTTCTCCGATGTCCCATAGAGGATTGAGTTCAAGGCCTTCATTTGAAGATGGCTGCAGGGTTGATCCTTGACGAGCATCGGAACGTGGGGCCAAATTTCCCATTTCTCAACCGGTTGAAGGAGGTGGTGAGAGAGGAAAAATAAAATAAACTAAATAAATAAATAAGAAATAAAGATAGAAATAAATGGGTAAACGAATAAAAAAGGAACTGAAGGGAATAAACCATTTTATCCTCGAACCCTTCCTTCTGCTGCACTGCATCATCCATCCCACATCTGTAGTTATATTCTGGCTGATGGTGTCACTTTTAGTGTTCTCCCAGGTCCTCATATACAGCCTACTGCTACTTGATTAGTTCTCCCTCGGTGGCGGTTCAATTCTACTGATTAGGGGATATTCGGAATATCGAGAGGGATTGGGACTACTCCGCCGGTGTCCCCGATGGCTGGAACATGTGTATGCACCATGCCTACCTCTGCTTTATGTAGTCGAGTATATATCTCGATGGCATATCAAAAGACATGTTCTATGAACACAGTTGCAACTGTAGCCGGTGTGTGAAAGGTGTGCGAACGAAACAAGAGCGACGAGAAGCTACAAAACGTTGCCGAGTGCGCGATCGTGAATCGGCCGAGTAAATTCCCGTCTGCGTCTGTTCCCGCTCGGCCTACATGTTCCTTTTTTTCTTTTTCTTTCCGAGGGCGGGCGGCGGTCTGAAATTTTTGTCTCTTTTTTTTTTTTTTGCTTTTTGCTTTTTGTTTATGTGCTCTCAACCCGTATCATGTTGTGCTAGGTTTAGACTGGCCTTTGACTGACTCGCCTAGCACGTGTATGCTTATGCGGATGGATGCGTGCTTGCCATGTTTTTTTTGCCATGCTTTGTTAAGTCTAATCTTGGTAACTACTAATCCTTTGTACTCTAGCGGTTCTGCGCACCCCTTTATGCTGGGGCCTTGTTCGAAAGAGGTTGCCGCATGTTCTGAAATTCCTGAACGAACCAATTGCCCTTTTCACACTGTCTGTGCAATTTCTATTGGAAATCCACTATGAGTTCGAGACATTTGACGTAGGCAGATATCGCTGATATCCCCTTACCTTCCCTTGATGTGTAGCAGAGTAGTAAGCGTCTCATATAGACTCCAAATAAAGGTCTTATTGTGTTTGGCGACCCCAAACCTTTACTGTCCCGGGCATCACCGACACCAAAACTTCGTATACGCACAGACAAATCAAACCCCCAAGGGTACATACAAATAAATAAATTTGTCTGCGACATGTAGGGGAACTCTCATCACGGGAAAGAATTCTGAGGCGGTAACTTTTCGGTGACATAATCATTTGGCGACTGAACCTGGGGCTTTGTGACTAAAGAGGTCTCGCGAGATGAGTTAGTTGGTGGGCCGAAGTTGAGAACCGGGCGGTTGTTGGACCACTCACTTCATTCCATCATGTTCTATAGTATGTTGGTATGGGAGATCAGGATATGCAATGAAACTACTGCCCCTTCTTGTTTTATGCTTTGATAGTATGGAAACCACACGTTAGTTACAAGCCTTTTCGATCGAACTGAGAGGACCAATCTGCACAAGTAAGTTCTTCTAGAAGCAAACCACTGGAGGCTGAAATCTGGGTAACTGGATTAAGCTTCGATTAACCCCAATTTAAGCGGCTTTGCTTGCTGCACTATCAATGAATTGGGGGGGGGGGGTGTTCTTTCTCATGAAAATGAAAACAGAGCACTCTTCCGGAATCTCATGTGCGCCGCAAGGGAAGCAATTGCTAGACCCCGTATGGTTGTTTGCATTATCCGGCGCGAGCCGTTCAATAGTTGGGAATGGGCATTGAGGTCATCGGCCCCTGCAGAGCTGTCGCCGGCAGCGGGCTCCGTTCTCGGGAGGGGAATAGTAATAACGTGTAGGGGGAAAGTATTACTCCAAGAGAATCTCACAAATCGGCAACAGAACTTGAAGTAAGGGCTTTGATGGAACAAGCCGATCCAATCAAGGAAGCGTTCAATAACGTGGATGCGTATTTAGTTGCTTTTTGATGGGGAGGAGAGTGGGGTTAGTTGTGATTGGGTTTACAGGTCGCCCTCGTTGCAACTAAGTTTGAAAACGACAGGCAACAACAGCATGGGAATATTCCAGCTGGCTTTGCTATAATTCAGATGAATGACGAAGTACTGAATAGAGTAAGCTATTTCTGGGATCATTCGCCTACCATGTAGTTACAAACACCATCACCATCACCGCCGAGCAAAACGACACACACACGCACACCCACACACACCTATGGAAAGCATGTATGTATGTATACACTACATGCCTAGTTACATACCTCTCAACCCACCATCACAAACTACAACTACAACCACCAGGGGCAGGGCAGGGCAGGGCAGGGCTGGGACCAGGACAAGGGCTAGGACCGGGACATGGACAGGAGTGAGAGTGCATGTGGGACCCACCAACGATATACGGTAGCCCCTCCACCGCCGGGGGAGGAAGAAAGCCTTGTGCGCTTGTGGATTGTCCATCTGCGCAGGTCCTTTAACTCACTTGGCTTGCTTGCTTTGGGGGGGGGGGGGGGAGGTGGTTTCTCCCGCCTTTCCCTTTGCTACTTCTTCTGCCCACCCCCCCCCCCCCGCAAATCGTCGCCATCGCCACGTGGTTCTGATCGTTTATCTTCACACTTGCATCCCAAGTGAGTCTCAACAAAAACCCCCGTCTTCCCCCGTCGAGCAGAAGCATCTTGGTTATCGTTCTTCGAAACCTGTAGCTGTTAAACCACCCTTCTACCTACAAGCCAGACGCCAACCACTCAACCCATAATAATCACCACACACACCACACCACACCTCATTCTTACACTCACACACTCCCCACACTCCTACACTCATCGCTACAACTCATCTCCTTTCAACCCATTCATTCATTCACTGCCTCTTTTCATCACGTCGTATACACACTCATACACACTCACTCACACCCCTTCCATAAGCACCTAACAACTATTTAAATATCTCACCCCCACCAACAATATCAACCATAGCTGCCGGACACAGATCCTCGCTTTCCGTTCGAGATTCTCTACTCTCGTTCAACTTCTTTAACGACACCGGTCACAGAAAATTGAGGAACTCTTCTACAGAGTCTCTCCTAGAATCGCGAGATTCATTCGCCAACCTGGCGAAACTCGCAAAGCCGATCTCCTCAAGTGAAGGATCCAACGCAGTAACAATCACTCACCCCTCAAACAAAATGCATCAAACCAGTTCCAGGTTACTCCGAATGACGAACGATGATCGGCCTTTCACAAGGGTAAGTCTTGCCCCTGCCCATGATCCAGTGTGTTCATTTAAATGCACCTTACCATTGACAACCCTATTCAACGCTAATAAAGGCGTTTCGAGAACAGGATTTCAAGGATTTGTTTTCTACCCTCATGGTCAGTCTGCCACTGAACTCGCATCGGGTTCGCTTCAGGAACTACACGTTCTCATTCACCTCAGAGGAGGCAATCAACAATCTCGGCTCCTTGAAGTTCTCACAGTCAAATCGGATGCCAGACCCCAAGGACCCAACTCGGATTGTAACCACAACAACGACGACAACATTCTCGATGGCTAAGGAAATGGCTCGCTCTGTGTGCCAGAGGTTCATGGATGCTCGTTTTATCGAGCTTGCTGATTCAAAACCAGTTCAGTACTTCCCAGCAAAGGGCTCCCTATGGCAATTGACCCCGAAAGGGATTCACGTGCTGGAAAGATTCTGCCAGCGGAATGGAATTCAACAGGAGCATGTTGTTAGACTGCTGCAGTCACCTTTCAATACTATGCGTCTGGTTATTCTCGAGAGAGACTCTATTACCGACAGGTTATCGCAGGACAAAACCACCACAGAGGTAATCTTCAGACGGTTTGCCGGATCTACTCCAAACATTAAAGTCAACGTGTCCATCTCGGACTCGGACTCGGTATCGGAGTATCATGATGGGATCACGGGTGTAAAGCTAGCCGAAACGCGGAAGATTTATGATAAAGTGATTAAGAATTCGTTTACCGGGAAGTGCGCGGTGGATTGGTTACTGGATTGCTGTACCACAGTGGAGGCGCGTGAAACCAATGAGATTGCAAGGCTTTTCATTCAGCATGGTCTTATCCAGTCCGTACTAGAGGACAAGGTCTATGTTCATCAAAACCCAGAAGCAAGTCAATTCCAGCCGACTAAGAATGCTATATATGTATTCACAGACAAAGGTAGAAGGGTTGCAGGATGGATCGAGTCGGACCGGTTGAGCCTGCAGAGCGGAGAGAGGAATGCTGATGGCTCCCAAAGAGCGAGGTCAAACGTGAGAGTGAGGGACGACCAGTCCCCGAGAGGTAGGCTCTCCCCACTGTCATGTCTAAGAGGATATATGATTCTAACGGTGTCATAGATCAGCGTGAAACAAACACAACTCGGCTGACTGCTATCCTGAATGACGCTGCGCTACGATTACTGTACCGCGAATTTCTTCGGGAAACTCTTTGCGAAGAGAACCTGGCCTTTTACCTGGATGTTCAAGATTTCAACCACAACTTCCATGCTATTGACCTGTCAAAGCCGGATGCTGTACGTGAAACATTAGCCGCTGCTTATGGTATGTTACACTATCTCGCTGAGATTACCCCCTTTACAGTTTACCCCGGTCACACGTTTCATCAATCTCTCTTGGTGACTACCTCATTGAGTCTCAAGTTATATGATACCCGATGCAATACAGCACTCTATTCATCTTCACCCTATATTTAGGGATAATTAGCTAATTGCCTTCTGTTTAGGTCTTTATAACGCTTTTCTGGCACCAGGCTCCCCCTGCGAACTTAACATCGACCATACCCTCCGCCAGGACATGGCATCACGCATGACCAGGGCAGTTGCAAAAGATGATGAGTCGATGTATAGCAGCTTGAAGGATGTGCAGACCCTATTCGACAGGGCACAACAGCAGGTGTTCAAGCTTATGGCAGGAGTAAGTTTCACAACCTTCAAGAATGAAGTGTGGCTATCTTACTGACAACCTGATAATAGGACTCGGTACCCAAGTTTATTCGCACTCATAAATACATCGAGGTTGCAGGTGACATTCTCGAAGATGAGCGAAACGCCCTTTCAGGTGGAGCTCCCGAGAGGACTTTGAGTCGATCTACCAGATACCCAGCCAGCAATGGTGATGTCCCAAGATGACCCTCTAGATATTGAACTTTTTGTTTTCTTTTTTCTGCTTCTTTTGTCTATTTTGAAACCCGCTTTGCGGGAGCTTTAATTAATCTTCTCTCTTTCTCCTTCTTTCTAGTCTCCCGAGATGAGATTTTTTTTAGGTTTTTTCTTTCTTTTTTTCTCTATCCATCTTCATTCGAAACAATTCTCTCCTGGGATTTAGGGTCATTCAGGAGTTCTTGGGTCATCATTTATCATCATCATCGTCATCTTCATCATCTTCATCATCTTCATCATCTTCATCATCTTCATCATCTTCATCATCTTCATCATCTTCATCATCATCATTCATCGTTGGTTGTTTGTGGTTATCATATTCTCCTATGTCTCACGCCTCATGATTCCCCTTTTGTGCAGTAGCAGCAGCATATCAAACTTTTGCTTTGCGTCCATCATCTTCTTTACGGTTATTTGGCGTAGTCCTTTGCCCCCACTCTCTTTTCATCCCGCCTTTTTGTTCTCCTGGTTTCACCGTCATTTTATTCCGTCCTCCTTCTACTTGAGCGGCCGCTGTTGTATGATGTATCAATGAGCTTTCGGACCTTGTACTTACTACTACTCCCTCGCGAGCTTTTGTGTTTGCGTTGTTATTTTGGCTTTTTTGTGTGTCTGTGTGTCGTTGAACGTGTGTGTTGTGTGTACCAAATTAGAAGGCGGTGTTGGGCTGGCCAGACAGTAGGACTTGGGGTTACGAACTTTTCTTTCTTTTTTCTTTTTCTTTCTTTTTAAAAAATGTATGTGCAAAACAACGGGTTTGGGGAAAGTTGGGGTTAATAATAGAGGACATAAGTTTTTTCTTCTTCACAACGATATAAACTAGTACCACTGTGATTTGTGATGTGACGTGATTAGATGAAAATGCTTGGGCATGTACTGGGATGGGTAATAAATCATCAGATGGAACCCCACGAAAATACACGTTCACAGGCAAAATTATGGCTTGGTTATCCGGTGACTTATTACCCATCGTTGTACCACATTATACAGGTACACTTCTCTGTTCTGTGTGTACGTACATACATATAGTCTACGCCGTCAGTGGTGTGCTGGTATTGTACAGTGAGAATGCCAATGTAGAGTAACTCTACGTACGGTCTTACTACATACAATACATGTAGTCAAACAACACACCGATGAACCGAATCCCGCACCAACCTTTCAGGCATACTCCCCATGTCACAACGCTTTCGAACACAACCGCTATTGCATACCATATAGGAATGTAGCTTTGCAGGTTTTTGTATAGCATGCAATAGCGGTTGTGTTCGAAAGCGTTGTGAAATGGGGAGTACATGTATCATGTATATTAGTCGAACGTCGTGGATACATGTATATAGACCCACCTCTACTAGTACTAGTACGTAGCGTAGAGTAATGTGCCTGAACGATATGACAAAAGATTCGTTGCATTGAGGTATTTTACACTAAAACTTGCACTTTGACGTTGACCTCTCTCTGTATATCTATAGGCCGGCTCTACAGTATTACAATAACCACTACTAGCTGTACGAACATTCCCACATTCCACAGCAGAGCACAACCCCCCCCCCCCCCCAAATTCCAACTACAAAAACGCCATAGTACATACACCCAGCACCACAAAGCACGTGATGTTCCATGCGCAACTAACTACCAATTAGTCCTTCCCATATAATATACCAACCGTGTTAACCAATTGCAGCTACCTACCCAAAAATCAGTGCCCAGGTAGCCAGTAGTCCTCCAGCACTCCCACCGGGGAATATCTCCGGCCGGGGTGTTTTGGAGACCGACCGGCCCTACGCTACATGCCATGCGCAGTATGTAGGCCAAGATTCCCCGAGACCACGCAGGACAAGAAATAAGCTCGACCCCAAGTTCAATTTCTCGGCTCCGCTCCGGTCCTATGATTACCTCTTCTGGACATGACTGCCATGTTAGGTAGCTGCTACACTACACTAAGCGTTGAAAATCGTGATTTCGATTAGTTATACTAGAGTATATAGTTACGATTATCTATATATCCATGTATGATACCGTATGCCGTATTACTCAGTGGATCGGGGTAACGTAATGAGAAAACAGTTCCTGGGGCTTGGGTTGGGGTGCTTGCTGTGTGCTGTAGGGAGTATGTCTTTGTATGTACCTTGGTTTCATATCATCGGTTGATTTCTTGTGATCGAGAAGTTCGAGTGAGTTTGACCCTGATTCAGAGTAGCATGCCGTTTCTAGATAAATATTTGTCATATGAACCGGCACCTTAATTGGTTAGCTTATGTGTAGTTTGTGAGTATATACATGTATGTTATGTAAGATTTTCCCTCTCTCTTTCTCTCTATCTCTCCCCTAAACGTCTTTTTATAAAAAATTTCTTTTCTTTTCTTGCGGGAATAAAGAGATAGGGCTAGGGTAGAAGTAGTTATAGGTCTGGGCTCTCGATTGATGTTAATACTAGCCGACGATGCGTTTGCGGGGCCGGGGAGCCACGCGCTACTAGTAGTTAGCTACCAGTGGTCATGATGTGAGGAAGGATCTTCGCGAGTTCATTCGCACTACTCAATAGCGTTCCTCATCAGTCTTATCTCCGGACGATGCCGGCCTGCGTAATTAATAAAATCATCGAGTCTGAATTATATCGAGGCATCTCCATCGCCGCTATTCCAGGGGCAGCATGTGCATGATGACTACTCCCTAATTCCTATCCTTTCTATCAGCATCATCAGCAGCAGCAGCAGCAGCAGCGCCAGGAAAAACCTTTGTGGCTGCCCATAGCTTTAATTTTGGACACCGCTTGTGCCTCTAATTGGCAGGGCCTGGCTACTGGTTCACAGAGCACTTTCATGTCGGTGCGTCTGAGGTGCTTTTTCTAATGACAAGTGGGTCCGTCGTACCTCTAGAGATCTCTCAAGTACCCATTTCATTCAGGCTTACACGTTGCAAATCGCTAGTACACGGACTGACTGTAGTTCTGGACACCTCCTTGTAGCTCATACTACTCGTATTGACGGCCATCGGTAATTGAGGTCGGAGGAGGAGGGCAAAAAAAGACGATTATCAACGCAGTGTAATCATCCATGATGTCTGCTAAAAAATAGGGGTATGTGCACCACAAAAAAATCCAACGATAATAATTTTCTGACCAGTATCCAAAGAATCAATAGGAAAACTACCACATATGCAGTGCAGGTTGGATATGGAGCTGAATTCCTGGTTTACTGGTGGCACAGTGGGATTTCCATGTGTCAGTTTATTAGGTAAAGACCACTGAGCATCTCCGATTGGTCTCGCCCCACCGCGTCGCTTTTCGCAAGCCGATATGGGGAAATCTTGTTTCTGCGGTAACAAAGTGAGTGCTGGAGCTAGATTAGTAAACTAGATATACCGTGTGTGTCTATACTCCCCCCCCCCCCCCACCATGCAGGGACCACAGAGTGCTGGAGAGACCGATACCGCTATCCGGGAGCTGCTTGCAAGTTTCAATTGGCCCCATTGGCCAAGATCCTCTTGTCACCTGTCATACCACCTGTCATGTAACGTGTTGGACGGAGGATGGATTCCACCCTTGAAATGTCGTTGTTATCTACCTGGTATAATTCCAAGGTACCATTGGCGGCCTGTGGGAGAACTGCTGGTATATATGCAAGCGGATACGGCCTGGCTTGATGAAACCGTTCCATGTTTCATGGCTCCCGCCCGAGGGGGGGGTGGGTGGGTATGAACGGTTGAGGGGCACTAAATTGACAAAGTGGAGTCGATATATAACGGGGGGGGGGGGGGCAGGGAATAGCCTGGAGAATGGCGAAGGGGGCTTAGTGCTGATCATTGATAACGGGGATCATGATTAAGCTTTTAAGATGGTCATATATATAACGTATAACTTTCGTGGGGACGGATGCACCGGTGATGGAGATGGTGAAAGGGGATTAGGCAGATGGGAGTTCTTAAATACTCTTTTTTTTCTTTTTCTTTTTTTCTTTTGAACCTGTGCTCTCTCCACTGGGCGAGCCTAGCCTCTCGATCGAGGATGGAAGACAGTTTACAACAAACACGCTGTTCTTTTTAGGTAAATAGGTAAACAGGTGAAAATGTTAATTCTTGAAACCCCCCTCCTCGGGCAGAACAGATCACCCATTGACAATTGTGTAGGAGACAGGATAAGATATACCTGCAGTCCTGCAGCGCTTGTACGAGTTTACAAGCCCATGTCTACAAGTGTAAGTGTTTAGGACACGGCAGACGATTATACTCCATACATGTAGTTACATACATGTATCATTACAAGGAACCATGCTTATAACTGGTAAACTGACAGAGGAACGACCCAAATTAGATACATGTACCCCAAACCCTCGCAGCCTATCAAACGACGGCTCTACTCCGTGGCTCCACGTCGACATTATGGCACTCACTTGTGTTCATACAAGTGTGTATGTATGTACACACCTCCTGGCCACAACCACGCCGCCGGTATACATCTATATACCTATACCTATACCTGTGCGTATACCAAGAAGATCACAATAGGGAGTAATAATTGTGCCTACAAGCCGTCATGATCAGGTTCGATCATCTGGCAGCTGTCCTGCACGTGGCTTGGGCGCAATTGCAGCTTGGTAACTTTCCCCCCTCTGCTCCCTCTTGCTCAAGCTGCAAGACCTCGACACATGCTGCGCTGTAAGTACCCAACTAACCTATGTACATGCACTTGCTTGCTTGATACACTGCTCCACTTCTCCACTTCTGCATGCACCAATGCCATGATTGATTGATTGATTGATTCTCATGCACGATGTCTAGCGCCTCAAAGCGACATTGGCCGGCTCCCCTTGGCTACATGATGATTCCCCCCAATCTGGCTCAAAGGTCGACGAGCTGACCAGAGGTGTTTCTCAGACACACCCGCTCCCCCCCCCCCTCCTTCCCCGTCCTTCCTCTTCCTCCTTCTGCTCCCTGCAGCTTCGATCTCCAAATCTCACTCGGCCCCGCCAAGCCCCCTCATATCACATCCCCCCCCGTGTCAACCCTAACCCTACATACACAACATTCATTTCCAGCCAGCTGTTTATCCAAAGCTCAACACCACAGAAGTCTCACCCGCAACCTGCAGCCCCCCGGCTCTCCTCCTTTCCACCCAACACGCTCACCACGCCCGCACACACAAAAACACCTATGCCGCCGAAGCGCAAGACACCCGGCACCGCCGCCCAGCCGTCCTCGTCGAAGCGGGTGCGAATCGCCTCAGGCACGCCCCCAACGCGTACGCGATCCCCGGAGGAGACGGAGCGCCGGGACGAGAACGGGGATGGGAACGCAACTACACGACCGCAAGGTGGAACGGCAGTGGCTGGAGAGACTGGGGGCGGTAAGAGAGCGTCTGGGAGACCACGGCGGAACACACTGGAGGCGCCACCAGCCCCGTCCACGCCAAAAGCCGGAGGAGGAGGAGGACCCAGCGGCCGTCGCAAGACCCCCGCAACGACACGGAAGAGCCGGTCCACCACCGCCGCCGCACCCGACACCCAGCCAATAGCACCGCCGGCAGAGAACCCTCCAGCAGTAGTAGAAGAAGAAGAAGAAGAAGAAAAGGAGAAAGAAGAAGAAGAAGAAGGGGGAGAAGAAGAAGAAGGAGAAGGAGAACAAGACGCCGATCTCCCCCTCCCGCCCACCGCTGGCGACGACGTCTTCGACCCCCCATCCTCCGACGAGCTCTCCCAGCGCGTCAATCCCACACCCAAGCGCCGCCCCAAGCCCCGCATCACCTACAAGTCGCGCCGTACGTCTGTCGGTGAATCCGACGACGACCCGCTCTCAAACCCGCAGTCCCCGCACACCACACGCTCATCGCCCATCAAGGTCGCTGCCAAAGCCGTTGACCTCCCCACGACTCCCGCCACGACGATTAAGCCGCGGTCGAAGCCGCCGCGCGCACGCAAGAAGGATGCTCCAAGGGCTGACGCGCTGCCGGGGGAGGAGGACGGGACGCCGAGTGCGGCGGTGCGCGGTGCGAGGGGCGGGTATGGGAGTGTGCATGAGACGGATGCGGAGGGCGAGGACGAGGACATTGCGGTCGAAGTCGAGGCAGCGGCGGCGGAGGAGGAGGAGGAGGAGGTAGATCCCGACGAGGAGGTAGATCCTGACGAGGACGTTGGCGGCAGAGATGGGCGAATCATCGCGGCACCAGCAACCGTGCAGAAGGACCGGGAGAAGGAGAAGGCTGCTCGTCGGCGCTCCATGCCGACTCCGGCGAAGAAGACGGTGGAGCTGGATGGGATGGAGGATCCGTTTGCGATCGATGATGAGCCGAGGAAAACGCCCGAGAAGAAGCAGAATGGTGCGCCGGCAAAGAAGTTTGACCCGGCGGCGATGAAGGCACTAAAGAAGCACCTACTCCCGAAGCTGATGGGGCGGGAGCGTGTCAAGCTCGTGGGCGTGGAGGAGGAGGAAGCACATGTGCGGAATCTCCTGGAGCAGACTGTTACTGCGGGAGAGGGGAACTCGATGTTGATCATTGGCGCGCGCGGCAGCGGCAAGACTACGGTAAGCACACAAAAAACCCGTTCATCTGATCATTTCCAGCACGTTCTCAATCATTGACTACGTACTACTACTATGATATATATATATATAATATACAAAAAGCTAACCACACCACGCTTCCCCCCGCACAGCTCGTCGAAAGCGCCATCGCCGACCTCAAACTCCAGCACCCTCAAGACTTCCACACCGTCCGCCTCACCGGCTTTCACCAGACCGACGACCGCCTCGCTCTGCGCGAGATCCTGCGCCAACTCGGCCATGAAATGGCGCTCCCGGCCTCTGACACCCCCAAAACCTCCTTCGCCGACACACTCACCACCATCCTCGCCATGCTCTCGCACCCCGACGACCTAGACACCACCACCACCCCGCTCTCCACCCCACGTACCACCCCACGCACCTCCCCCGCCCCCCCCAAAACAGCCCTCAGCGTCATCTTCCTCCTCGACGAATTCGACCTCTTCACCACACACCCGCGCCAAACCCTGCTCTACAACCTCTTTGACATTGCGCAGTCGCGCAGCGCCCCCATCGCCGTCATCGGCACCACAACGCACCTCACAATAACACACTCCCTCGAGAAGCGCGTCAAGTCCCGCTTCTCCCAGCGCACAATCCACTTGCACCCGCCCGCCACCCTCGCCGCCTTCTGGGCCCGCGTCCGCCCCTCTCTCGCCGCCACCGCCACCGCCACCGCCACCGCCGCCGACACAGCACTCACATACAACCCCCCCGCCATCTACAAGCACTGGAACACGCACCTCGACGCGCTCCACGCCACGCCCGCCTTCCAGTCGCACCTCCGGCGCGCGTTCGCGCGCTCCGCCTCCGTGCGCGCGTTCCTCAACGAGTGCATCCTCCCCGTGTCGGCGCTGCCCTCGGCAGGCGCGTTCCCGGGCGCAGCCGCGTTCGCGCCGACGCTCGGCGAGCCGGATAACATCCTTTGCGTGCTGTCGGGGCTGAGTGATTTGGAGCTGTCGCTGCTGATTGCCGCGGCGCGGCTCGACATTGTGAGTGACACGGACACGTGCAATTTCCACATGGCGTACGGCGAGTATGCGAGTCTGGTTGGGGGGGTTAAGGTTGCTGCTGCGGCGGCGGGGGTTGTGGCCGGGCGGGTGTGGGGGAGGGAGGTGGCCAGGGGGGCGTGGGAGAGGTTGGCGGAGTATGGGTTGTTGACGGCGGTGGGGAAGGGGGGTGCGGGGGCGGAGGGGATGTGGAGGGTTGAGGTGGGGCTGGGAGAGATTGGGGGGGTTGTGGAGAAGGGGGGGGCGGGGGGTGGAAGGGGAGGCTTGGGGAAGTGGTGTAGGGAGATTTAGGGGGATATCTAAGGCAGCTAGAGAGAGGAGGAGGAGGAGGAGGAGGAGGAGGAGGAGGAGGAGGAGGAGAGAAGGGGACTTTGGGTTAGATAGGGTGGTTAATGGTATAGTCATGGTTGGATTGCATCACGGTGCGAGGTTTTTCGTTTTAGTGCTTTTCTTGTGGTTCCTTACTCTGGTCTTGTTGTGCGTTTCTCCTGTTTTGTTAAGTTTAGATAGGTCCATGTAGTTTAGTTTTAACGCAGCGTGATCATTGGCATCCGTGACAACTTTGAACGAGCCAATTTGTAGAGCACAGCAGCAGAACCATTCCATTCGGTCTTTTCAAAAACCCCCTTTAAGATGTCAAGATAGCCTACCCGGACCATTGAAACAATGTCTGATGAGAAGAAGAACAAATGTGTGTATTGCAAGTACCTGTACCTCTCCCCTCCCCAAACAATTGTCCAAAGTCCCCAACCTCCGAGCGCGTTGTGACTTTAATGTCTTGGCACCGCACCCTGTCACATCGCGTCTCCCCAGGTTCCAGTCCATTCTCAACACCTCCATAATCTACTTCTAACTCTACCTTCAAAACACTACCATAAAAACACCATTCCACCCCCCCAACAATCACAATGCCTCGCACCACACGCCAAAGCACAGAAGCCACCCTGACCTCTTTCACTTCGCTCCCATACCCACCCCCAAAATCCGAATCCGCCCGCAGCTCCGGATCCCTCTCCACCTCCGCTACCTCCACCGCCTCCCCCTCCTTCTCCGTGCTCACATTCCCTCTTACCTCCTCCTACTAAACCACGCAAGCCCACAACCAATCCCCGTGCGCCCACCTCAAAACCCAAAGCACCTACCAAACCCCGCACCCGCGCACCAATGCACAGATTCACCGTCCGCTGCGCCGCCGACAGCCCGGCCTGCCAGAAGGACTTCCACAGGAGCACACATAAAGCGGCGCGTGCGGCGATGTTGCGGCATCTTTGGCGATATGGGATAAGGTCGAGGGAGCGGAGGTGGCTCGCGGACGAGGATGATGACGAGGATGATGATGACGAGGATGATGATGATGAGGGTGAGGGAGGAAGAGGGTGAGAAGGAGGAGGAGGGGGAGAGAGGTATCAAGAAGGAAAAGGGTATCCAGAAGAAGAAGGACATCAAGCAGGAGAAGGGGATCAAGCAGCATGCTAGTGTTGTCGTAAAAGCGGAGCCGGGAGAGGAGGAAGGGGTTGTTGGCGTCAAAGGCGAACCAGAAGAAGAGGCCACAGGACTAAAGGGGGGGGATCCGGTGAGGGAAAAAAAGAAGGAGGAGCAGAACAAAGAGGTCAAGAAGGAGTACAAGGAAGAAGGGAGCGACACCGAGGAGTCTGATCACGGCAGCGAAGACGAAGAGGGGGAGGAAGAAGTCAGAGACTCGCAGTTACAAGAAGACCAGATCATGCCACAGAGTCCCGCAAGTAGAGCTGAACACATCGCTTCGGAGAGGGAGCAGAAACGGCTATAGAAAATTGCCTTTGATGATGCGCACCTTGACGCCTACGATGCAGATCCAAAGGAGGACGACGATAGTAAGTCCCTTGTACTGACCCCATTGATAGCTCTAACACACATCACAGCTGAGGCTGAAGAGCGCAAGAAGGCTAAACGCGATGCCAAAAAGGACCTCAAGAGACTTGGTCGTAGACTGGGATTGTAGTGTTTTTGATAAGTTGGTGGTCGATCACGATGGATCACTCGCTCTTTCTGCTTAGTCACCAATTTTGAGTGTTTAGGACTCTTCGGGGACACAAAAAGAAGTAGACTCTCGCTCTCAAACACAGAATATCTAATAGAACCTCTACTTCAATGGTAGAGCAATTATCCTATTCAGCATGAAGTAGGATGCACTATGTACTCTCTTCTAGCATTTATTCTGCCCAGCCCACTCTGTTAACTGTGTGTCTCCTGATCCACTCTGCCGCCCATAGCCACGCCACCTTTCTATCATAGTCTGTTTCTCAATCCTTATTTTCCTATCCCTCCATCCCATTCAATCCATCCGCAACCCCTACGCTCCACCAAACCCACCCCACCTCTCCCATAAAAACCACACAGTCTTCCTTCCATCCAAACCCACCCACCTCACCCACCCTATCAACCACAGATCTGTCTATTCACAAATTTTGATCGACCCAGAATTAAAGAACCCCTGTTGAATTTCTGCCATGTCCACCCGGACAGGTCATAGCCGGCGTAACCGGCGTAACCGCAGTGAATCGCCCGCCCGCGATGTGAACTCCAGGGTCAGAGACCGAGACGACCATGCGGTGGCTGAAAATGCGTACTTTACTGAAAGTGATCGGTTCGTATTTGGATCCCCCCTGCTTTCTATCTGTCCCCGCCTTATTTATCTTCTCTATCTCGTACCTATGAAGCCGCCTGCGAGGGGGGGGGGGGGGGTGGATGAATAGAATATTATGGCAGCTGTGGTCATACTTTCTTCTTTCTCCTACTACCATCGCTCTCCCCCGCCTCATCATGTCACCAACTAACACATCAACAGCTCCTCAGGGGTCCGCTCATCCTCCGACGAAACCGCCACCTCAGAACGAAGCATAAAATCCGAAAACCCACCAGATGGCCCCCACTCAATGAACTGGCAGCACGAACTCACGCCCGAGAAAGAAGAATATGCGCCTAGAAAGAAAGGAGGCCACTATAATGTATCGGTGCCTGGGCCACCGGCTGGCTATCGAGCAATGTTACCTCACGAGCGTTTTTACAACACCCCTACGACAGCTGCTGATATACCACCAGCTGCCCCGCAAGCAGCACCATTTAAAGGTTTTTACAGCTCCTCTACTGTAGCCGCCAATGTACCATCAACTGCCCCGCGAACGGCGCCGCCCCACCAAAGTGCCTACAGGCCCCCGAATGCAGGTATTAATGGGCCACAAACGAGACCGCGAGCAGTGTTACCCCACCAAAGTACTTTCAGCCCCCCTAATGCGGGCATCAATGGTCCGACAACTACAGCACTACAGCAACGTTCAAGAGCAATTGCGCCGGTCTCGAGTAGTCCCCCCACCACAGCATATGGTGTTCCTGTAGGTATCAATAGACCGCCGGCTGGCCCCCGAGGGGCGTTGCCCCACCAAAGTGCTTATATCCCCCCCAATGCGGGCATAAATGGAGGCCCCCGTGCGGCACTGCCGCAACGTCATAGAGCAGCCATTCCCGTCTCTAGCGGTAATTCCACAGTCTCTATTGAAAATAGTACCCATAATCCGCAATATAGCTCTCAGGGTGTTCCTGTTACTAGCGCCCATGCTGCTGCTCGTGGCCCATATGATCCGGATGGTGGAAACAGCATTCATGCTACCCATAACCTCCAGGCATTTGGCGGCGAAAATGAGGAGAATGACGCTCGCGCTCAAGATTTCGCCGCATATAGTTTTAACGGCCAAGGGGAGGGTCAAGAGGGTGGTCATAATCTCCAAAGAGACCAACCACAGAGTGTCTATAGAGAGAGTCGAGGTACATACGACCGTGGTCCATACGATAGGAATGGTTCAGCAGTAGGTTTTGGTAAGTGAAGCTTCAGAAGTTGCATGGATCATTCTAACTGATATTGTCTAGATGACCATAGGGATGGTAGGGCTCATTATCTGAAACGTAATAGGGATGGTGGAGTCCACGATCTGCGTAATAACAGAAATGGCGGGATTCATGATCTGAGAAATAAGGGGGATTACTCTGGCAATTACTCCAGAGACTTTCGTGACAATAACAATTTGGCTCCAAGGGCAGTTGGGGTAGATGTAGATCTTCCGAAAAAAGTTCCGAATACTATAAATGGAAAGATTCTTAAGCTAGTAGGTTCCAGTATTCTTAATACGGGCCCAAATAACTAATTGAGATACCAGCCAACTCGTACGCTCGAGAACACCAGGGGTTATTCAAGAATCACAGTATTTACCAATCACTTTGAAGTTCAATCTCTTCCATGCATCGATATTTTCCAATATGATGTAAGTTCTTTAAAAAAAAAACTCTTCCAATAGATGTTGGTAAAGCTCATAAATACAAATAGATCCGGGTTACTGGCGACCTAAGGAGGTCTGGAGGATATTTGGATGAATCCGAGATTCAGCAGTGCTCTCCGAGTATGGTAAGAAAGGTCATGGAGAATCCCGAGATAAAAAAAATTCTTGGGAATGGCTTTGTCTTTGATGGTGTCTCCATTGGATGGTCAACAGACAAGCTACCATTCCCCGTTGACCCCTTTAGATATCGCCTTGAGCTTCCAGGATCCCGTCCTGGAAGAAAATTTGGCTGTAACATCGACATCAGCTGCGCTGGAAAACTTAGTACAGACCCATTTATCAAATGGCTTCTCAACGACAGTTGTCGAACCACTTCACTAGATGATGTCGCGGATTTCAGTAAGGAGAATCAGATTGAAATTTGCTTGAAGTTTCTTAATGCTCTTTTACGTGCCGATCCATCCAAAAGATTTACGAGTGGCCATGGAAATAGATCAACAGCTTATTTCCATCGTACGCCAGGAACAACATCAAGTCTCAGATCCGCTAACCAGGTTCTCGAAGCCTGGCGCGGCTTCTATCAAAATATAGCTGTGCGCTTTGGGAAACTCACTGTCAATGTGGATACCATAACTGCAGCATTCATCAAACCTGGTATCATCTTTTTAGATGCGATTTGTGGTTTAGCGAATATAAATGTAATGCACGCCGAAGACGTATATTACGAAGAGCCACAGAGACTGAGGGAGGTCATGAGGAAATTTATTGGAGTCGGATTTAGAATTAGACACACAAAGGAAGGTCCCAAAAAGGACATGGTGAGGCGCGTCATGAGACTGACTGAGCGTGGAGCCTCCAGAGAGATGTTCAGTAAGAGGAGATTTGGCATAGATCCAGTTACCGGCGAGGAAACGATGACAATGGAGTCAATAAGTGTTGCAGATTACTACAGACAACAGTATGATATCATTCTGAGATACCCAGAACTACCCATGGTTGTATGCAGAAGGGAGGGGAAGTATCCGTTGGAGTTATGTTATGTTGCTGATAGTGAGCGCTGGACCGAGACCCTCCAAGGTAAACATACTTCAGATTTTATCAAGTTTGCAACTGCACCGCCACCCGTCCGCAAAGATCATATCGAGGAGAATGTGAAGGTAATTGGCTGGCATGAGCAGCGTGTACTCAAGGAGTTTGGGGTGTCGGTAAACCCGGCATTTATGCAAGTCGAGGCGAACGTTTTGAAGCCTGTGATTCCTATCTACCAAAGTGGAACCGAATTCAACGGACTAAGGAACCCAGGACGTTGGAATTTGGGTAGTAAAATATTCTGCAAAGTAAGACTCCCGAACGCAACAAATCTAAGAATCAAGCTCATGATGAGAACGTTAGGCTCAGTCGATTACTCAATGGGGTCTAATCTACTTTCCCGGTGCTCCACGCACTCGTAGGAGCGATTATGAGCTTAATAGACTCACCACAACGTGCTACACGGAATTCAGAAGATACGGAATCCAGATGCCATCAGGCACAATTTTAACCAGTGTCTGCGACCCGCAGGGGGACATACCCAAGCTTATTCTCGAACTTCTTCTAAAAGTCCAGACCCAGACAAAGACCCGACCAAATCTGTTAGTTTTTCTGCTTGAGTTTGAACAGAAAGACCTATATGCACAAATAAAGCGGATATGCGATACAAGATTGGGTATTGCATCGCAATGTATGCTTGCCAATATGGCCATTAAAGAGGTAGGTGACAAAGGTGCAGGGCAATACTTTGGAAATATCGCGATGAAGATCAACATCAAATTAGGTGGAGTAAATGCCATGATTCAGGACCCAATTCTCAATGGTATGCCTACCCTTGTGATTGGTTGCGAGGCATCATACCCAAATCCTTCTCAACTTCGACTGGTTCCGCCTCCACCGGCGTTTGTCGCACTTTCGGCAAATTATGATGTGCATTGCGCACAGTTCAGTGCGGTGACTGATTCGCAGGATCCTTTGGACCAAAAGATCGTTCACTTCAGGCCAATGGCACAGGAACTTTTCAACCGCTACAAAGTAAAGACCTCACGCGATCCAGAAAGAATCATTTATTTCCGCGACGGACTCTCCGAGGGAGGATATGGGTCGGAGCTGAGGACCGAACTTGAGGAGCTCAAGAAAATTACCAACGCCCCTATCACTGTGGTGCTTTGCATCAAGCGCCATCATACACGTTTCTTCCCAGGCCCTGGAGAGAAGAGCGACAAAAACGGAAACATATTCCCTGGAACCGTTGTTGAGAATGGGAATGGGAAGGATATCTATCTTGTTGCTCATATTGCTCTTAAAGGAACCGTTCGTCCCACACGTTATGTGGCAGTCTATGATGATAATAAGCTCAGTGCCCATCAATTCCAAGAGCTCTGCCACAACCTTTGTTATGGGTATGGCAGAGCTACTATGGCAGTAAGCATGGGTACGTAGAGCCCTCTTTTATCTAATGGGAATGGCCAATCACTAAGTGTCTCTAGTTCCACCGGTTTACTATGCACGCCTCGCCTGTGAACGTGCCCGCTTACACATGGAAAATAATGTGGGGCTCGATGGATCACCGGGGATGTCTACATTACCACAAACCCATAAAAATATACAATATTCCATGGTATTTCCATCCCTATTTGTTGTGTTTTTACTCCATATTTTAGCTAACATCATCGTACAGTGGTGGCAATGATTTCTTACACATACGTACATGTAGTTCTTTCTGATAGCCGTTTGTAATAAGTGTAAGTGGTGGATTGTGCAGAGTGGGATTGTTTCCTTGCCGTAGAAGCAGAATTGTTACTAGATGTACTATTTTAGAGAGTCTATGTCTTTTTGTCTTGTCCTTCATGCATGTGATCCCTCTGCATCTCATACTCTATTTGCTCGCCACGTGACCTATCGCCCGAGTGCTAGCTCATGATGCAGCTTGCTACTAATTTCACGCTAGCCGTATCTGAAAAAATGAATAATACATGTATGGCCAAGCCCGGGGTAAAATGTCCCAGTTAGCTTTATAAGGACTTCCACAGTAATTACTATGCTTTCCACTACTCCATCCACTACCTACCTCAATTACGAGACTTCTTCCTGTTATTACCTTCAAATTCCGCTTCAATCCTATCATCAACACCTATTACAGTCACAGGGCCGTTAAGGATACATAAAATCATGAATACTACCGCAATCGCACAAAGTCTTGTCGCCATCGGCGCAGAGAAAGTGAAGACCAAACAAGAACACCTCAATCATTCCACCGGAAATATCCTGTTTATCCTCGCAATGGTTAGTACGATCTTCTTGAGCGTCTGGATGACCCGTGGAATCCAGAACTTCAAAGAGGTGACAACTTGCTGTATCTGTAAGTTCAACAACACTGATGGGTAGTCCCATGCCCAGACTTTTGCCAGCTCGTTCCTGGTTCTGCAGGCCACAGAGCATAAAACAGACTGGGCATGGGAGATGGGGGGGTTCCTACCGCTAACAAAGTGCACAGTGGCTATCGGGATGACACTTCTAACGGTCGTGTACTTCGCCACTGGAAATGTATTGATCAATGGCGGGCTTGGGATGAATAAAGATGCAGCGATGTGTACCACTATTTCCAAGATGATGATGAGTGCATACTTCTTGTTGAAGGTGTACATGGGGTTTTTCTTTTTCAAGAAGGTTAGCTCCTCCCTCTTTCCACCCAAAGAAGACAAAAACTAACACTGCCCAATCAGCTTCGTGAGATTGTAAACATGGTGTCAAGAGGCCATACCCGTACGAGCAAACGGATTAGTGCAAAAGGCTCTTTCTACTATGTCTTCCTCCCTATACTCCTAGTCTTCCTCGTCTGCGCCCTCTTGTCAATTCTCAAGTATCCCCTCCACACTTCCTGCCCCACCTTCAAAAAAGCAAACCTAACACACACCGCAGCATCGAAACCCACCTCAAGATGCGCGACATCCCGCGCCCAGGAAAAACGACCTATTGTGTGTTCACCATGTCATACTTCTATATGATCATCCCCTTCTCCACTCTCCTCACCATTGGCACGGTAGCAACCTTTTCCACCTCCTTCCTCTGCCCCTCGCCCCTCTTCTCCCGCAACATCCGTAACCACCCTGGCTCTCCCGCCGCGGGCATGGCCGCGCTCCTCAGCGCCATCATCCCGCTTGTCAGCTGCGTCTACTTCATGAGCAAAGGCGGGAGGGAGACGGCATCGCTGACCAACTTGGCGTGGGCGGTGGAAGTGATGGTGATGCATGTGCTTGTGTGGGCTGCAGAGGGACAATGGAACATGACGAGCACGGAGATGAGATCGAAGGTGTGCAAGTGCCGGCGACTGCCGAGTCAGCTGGTGGGTGAAAGGAGTATTGAGGATAGAAAGGAGAGGATTATGGAGTTGAGGGCGTTGCACAGGGTGATGGAGACTGAGGAGGAGATGGTGCTGAGGGATGAGGTCGATATTGGGGTGTCCGGGATTACCAACATTGGGGGTGAGAATGACTCGGGCTTGGGCCAGGGGTCTCGGGACGAGGGGAAGGGTTCTTCAAGCTCCTTGGGGCCTTACCTGTATTCGCCCGGTTGTCAAAAGAAGGCTGAGAGGAGGGAATACAAGCCAACCTGGGTTTGAGCTCACCAAATACTTTCACATTTTTTTGTCAATCCCCCCCCTTTTTCTTTTTTGCTCCCGATGGTACATGTAGCTTTGTAGTTGTATTTATAAGGGGTTGTGTGCGAATATGAATATCTCACAATTAGCACTTAGAACATGAATGTTTGGACGCAGGTCTATATATCGTCCTATCCCATAAACCGTCGAGACAATGCTACCCTTCGCAAAATGCGAAGAGGTGGCTAGAGCCAATGGGTTTTGTGATTTTTGTTTATTTCTTACCCAATTCTGCTGTGGCTTTCGGTCTCGTATGAAGGTGTCAGCATCGACGGTTTATGAGATAGAGACCGAATGTGCCAATTGTCACGACCTATTCCGCAAGTAGAGTATCCCTTAGACGGATGAAACTATCAAATTCGCAGCCTACCTTTTTGAGCTAATACCAGCCCAAGCAGGTATCTAATGGTTCTTCTCAACCATTAAGAGCAACTGATATACCCAACTCAGTGCGTGCACGGTCCAGGCTGCGAATTTGACAATTTCATCCGTCCAAGGAATAGAGACCTCCGATTCAGGTAGAATTGTGCAACCTATATGTACTTGACTTAGGCGCATGTGCTCAAACACATGTGCGCGTGCGTCATCGGAATCTAGCGCAGTCGGGATATACATTTATTCACATGACATAATAGCTTGTTACATCTGGGTACAAAGACTGCAGCTGGTCTGGCAGTTAATTGATCGGGTATACAACCTGAAGAAGCCCGATATGTACCCCTCATTTCAATTGAATACCAGTCACTCCCATGCGCCCGCTTTTCGAATGAGACGATTTCCTTGAACTCGAACTTTTTACCAAGTACATAACGTCTGCTCTATATGTGTACATACGTCAAGCTTAATACCACCCCACCATCCCCGTGGTGGTAAGACCCGTCCATAGGAACAGGTTAGGAACAGCCCAGTCAGTAATCACATGTTAAGGGCTGAACGTGTTTCTGATTCTCAATCCGCAGGAGTTCGAAAGCATTCGATGGAGCTCTGCGCTCCTGTGGTTTGGCCACCGACACAAAAACCGCTAATATATGTATCCAATAGGCCAAATTCGCAAAGTCAGTCCAATCGGACCCAACCCATAAATCCATAACAATGATTTATGCACATAACTATATACTCACGCGCTCATTTGGTCCCGCCGTCGAACCTTATGGTTGTACCTATTATAACGATATACTCTACTATCTGACGACAAACACCACAGAATCCAGTCCAATGGGGCATAAGCCCCCAGTGTTTACCTGTGCCACGCCTCAAAAAGTTGGACTTTATATCTAGGGCAGACAGCTCAATGCCCGAGCCTTGCACAACGAACCCAGACCTCAACCTGACCAGGTACTCAAAGGCAAGATCTAAGCACCCGAAACCCCACAAATACAAGAAAGAAACCTGCCCAGCCCCACCAAGCAGAATGAGTATCTTACACTTCCATGCGCCCTCTGCTGTGTAGGGTTAGGTTTTATCTTGGCACCGTACGCTGGCTCGAACAGCCATCCCAGCCTTGCTTCCCGCACATGCATCCATCCAATGAACACTTCCAGGGCAGTGAGACTACGAAGTTGACATGTCACCTGCATTTGGACGATCATCTTCTGTTCTAATTATATCCCCTAACAACCATAAGAATGTGTAATGGGCACGACTCAGCTGATCAGGGAGGCACTGGGCAATGTTCGCGGCAGGTAAGTACATACACTTTTTCTTGTTCTACCGATATTTCTGGCTGGGCTTAAAGCAAAGTGGTGGTAGAAAATCGCTTTCTGATTGGCTAATGTCACGGGAATATGCATACACCACCAGTTTTCCTTTAAGCCCATGGCGTACTCGCCGGAAATATCAGTACCCTACAAGACCTCCCTTCAATTGATCATTTCTGCAGCCTTTGGTGCCAATCTGTGGTAGGTATTTGGAGACCCATGGCGTAATAAAATCCCCTACCGTTGCTACTCTCTTGAGGAGGCAATCGAACTGAGACTGCATAAATAAATAGTCCGAACGGCCCATACCGTACGTATGTACCTTATACTACATTCGGAGTTTCTTTACCGCGGTATAGACCGGTTGGCTGCGGAAGAAATTTTCCAGATGGACTGTAATTGCTTGACTGCGAATTCCATTTATTCAATTCGACATGACTCAATTCATTCGCTAACTACAAAATAAAGGAGAGAAAAAAGGAATGTAAACACCAGACCCCGGGGGAAAAGGAAAGAAATATAAGGAATTTGTACCCCCCCTCACAATCATCAGATATCATCGCATCATACGCACTCTACAAGAACTGCATAACCATCAATCCGGCCACAAGAGGTAGCCCAACGGTCATCTCCCAGCTGGAGATTCCGTTCTTACCAGCAGCATTCACTGTTTGCTGGGCCACGACAGCGGTATCAACCGGGGTTCCGGAGGCATTGACGTCGACAGCCGTGCCCGTTGGCACGGGAGAGGTAGCAAAGCCAGAGACACTATCAGTAAAGACAGGTGAATCGGCAGCAGCAGCAGAGTCGGTAGCGGTAGGTACATCAGTGGCAGCAGGAGCGTCGGTGGCAGCAGGAGCGTCGGTGGCAGCAGGAGCATCGGTAGCAGCAGGAGCGTCGGTGGCAGCAGGAGCATCGGTGGCAGCAGGAGCATCAGTGGCAGCAGGAGCGTCGGTGGCAGCAACACCCTGTTCGCCTGTAGTATCCGCAGAAGCACCAGAAGGGCTCGCCTCTTCGGTACCTGTAGGAAAAGAAATATCAGAACTGTTCAGAATGTGGAGTAGATCATGGTTTCGTACCATTAGCTTTCATACGCGCGCAGGTGTTTGCAAATCTCGAAACAGTAACGGCGAACTGGGTGATATCCGTTTCCGGGCAGCCAGTCGTCATGCATTGGTACGAGCCCTCGTACAGTCCCATTACGGTAGAATTGGTGACATCAGGTTCTGGGGTATTGCATAGGCACTCCAAGTCCACCGTGTCACTAGAGCACCAAACTATGTCAGCATATTATGGGAGGGTTTAGGGCGATATAGGGACACCAAAGATTACCCGCAAGTACTTTCGGTCTCGTAGTAAGTTACGAGCCATTCCCAGCATCCAATCGTGCATGTGGGGATGTCATTAACATATGCATCCGCACTGGTGTAAACGTCGCAGTCCTCTTCGGCGGCGGTGTCTTGGGCGGCGGTGAGACCAAAGAGCGAGAGTGCTGTAACAGCAGAGATGAGTGTAGAGTATCTCATGGTGGTTATTTTAGTTACTATTTGAAAGTGCTAGTGTGATGAGGCTGTTGTGATATCTGATGGTGATTCAACTTTGATTTTGTGGGGGGGGGAGGGATCGGGCTATTTATCTAAACCTCCAAGGAAGGTGGGGTGTTATTGATGAATGATAGATACATAGCTACAATACTCACCTCCCGATTCTAATGCAGACGATCTACATACTCTGGAGTAGCGAAGATTGCCTACCATGAGAAAAGAAAAGAAATAGAGCACTTTTGATCAACAAAACACGCAAAACGCACCTCAAGGCAGAGAAGACCAGTGGATCGATTGATAGGCCAAATGCCCAGCCTTCCAGGCCCTCATTGCTTTTGCGATGACGATTTGGTGCTGGCAAGCAGTACGTACGCGCTCCATACGGCTGAGAAACAAGAGGCAGGCTCATGTGGTAGGTAATCCCTCAAGACAGTCGTTCTACATACTTCTCAGAAAAGTGAGAAGGCTAAGGAGGCAGGTATTAAGCCCAACCTCTGTTGACATGACGATAAATACGATCTTCGTGCCCTGCCACCTATTTTCTTCATTACAATGCGTACGTGTGTACTAGTCTGCGAGCCTCTACTATACCACATACACAGACGAATACGAGGTTATTGTAACGTTGATAAGCTTGGCTAAACACCAAGCATCAAGTACTTTTAACTTGAATATCCATCGCAACCTATGTACATGTATGTAGGTACATGTAGAGTAGGTCTCGTGCGGCCGCCCAAGAAAACCGTGGTGGACGATCTGGTAGCCTATTAGTGCAATTTTTGCAATTGCCGTTTTTGTTTGGGCGGCTTCAACCCGACAACACGAGGCATGTTATGTGGAGTACCTAGACTCATATATATGTACTCAAGATGTACCTTCAAATCGAGAGGCGATGCGAATGCATCATGTATGTACCCCACCAATCAACCTCTCTGCATGTACTTTGCATTACCCGCGGGACCTTCTGAGAACTGCCTGCCTACTGTAAATTCCTGTAAAAAGTACCAACTGGGCTGGCGGTTTAAGCGAAGGAAGTTTATAATTTGCTGCGAGAGTGACGACTCATGAACCAGGCTGCTAGCCTCCCAGAACAGGAAGTATCCCCGGCCGAGTCGGTCAAACGCCAAAAGACAGCAAAAACTTTTTTATCCAAGCTCAAAAATCGAACTGATTGCTGAGGTGTTACTCGAGTCCTTCATTTTGCTCAACGTGGAGAAAGAGTACATTTACGTACCTATGTGGTGCAGTTTCCTGGATTAGTCTTAGTCTTCTCGATCTCATCTAGATGGAAAACAGGGTACTGTAATTAATCAACTACCTACACGAGGATTCCCACCAATGACTGATGCTTCACTGAGGTTTTCGGGGGAGATTCCATTTACAGCCTAATTATCAACTATTCAAATCCCAGGCTGGGCCCCATGTGGGGCGACGGATTGGGAAATCCTGCTTTTAAGGTTATATATGCCTCTAGGGTACTAGTAGCGGTTGCCAAACTAGAAATGTATCGAGGATATAACCCTAACCCTAACTACCAGGAGCAGGTTGATTGGCATCAGGAAATGCAGCCCGTCCAGACGTTTGAGGGTTGATCAGAACATGAAGATTTCGTTGTAAATACGTACCTGGCAACTGGGGGTTGCCTATTTTGGGTCTAAATGGAAATAAATAATATGTAACCCCTCTTTCGAGAACATGCAAGCCTAGTCTTAGCCTACATGTAGGCAGAATCGAACTAATAACTGGTAGAGACCAGGGAAATCTCATCTTTTGTTTGGATTCCACGCGGTTGGTCTGGGATATCAATATCTACCCCCGGCCAATACAGAGAAGGTTTGGGGGGCTTAGTCCTACACCATTGACCTAGGTATATCGATCTCAGTAGAACATCAAAGGTTGAATTAAGATGAGCAACTACGTACAGCACCAAGGACCGAGTTTTTCGTCAAGCCCATCGTATCATGAGAACCACGGAGGAGTAACAAGTTCCGATTGCAAGAGTATCACGTATCATTTGTGACCTCATGCGACTGGAATCAACTACGTACATACATATAAGGTAGGTAGAATTAGTCTTCGAAGCTCCTCCCTCCCCCCCCCCCCCCCCCCACATGCACATAGATCGGCGGCCGAGAGCGAGGTGCCTAATTGCTTTCAAGTAACTGATGTTAACGAAAACAGTCTTTACAGCTAAATGTTCTCTGGGGAGCTCTCTGGATAGGTTTTGTGGAGTTTCACTCTGAAACGTCACTGGCTGGGGGTTGTTGCCAAGCCGGTAACGTCCCAGCAGGCTGCACATGCCCATCATCTGAATATTGCATGCATGGCAAGAGAATATTATTGCTAAAACCTCACTTGGAAATTACAATCCATTAACTTGACTGCATAGACGAGTGACCATAGCCAAGATTGAAATTAGTGATTGGTATCTTAAGCCGGTCATTCCATATCTAGTAACTCTATACTAAACAGCGTTCGCAATTTCAATACTAATGCGTGGGACTACACGGTGCAGATATGGATACTCTATATTGTGTTCTTATAGGGTGTTTATTGGGATCAATATGGTATATCTCTCGGCCGGTGGTATTGACAGAGTCATATATGGCATTTACTCGAATCGATTCCCGCTCGATCATCCGTGAAAAGCCTCCTACTGGACAATTGATCGCAGAAGTATCCATCTGGGTGCGGCCGGATACGTACCGGCAGCTCAACAGGCCGACAAATGCACAGCATTGGACTCTAGGCCAAAAGCCATGTTTTAAGTAGACCATGTCATGAAACATGCCTAGAGTATTCGATCATGACTGCTTAGGTAGTACTAGTGCTCCATCATTGACATATGTCCCGCAAATTGAAGCACTGTATGATAGAATATTCTGGATTACTCTTCTTGGGCTACGCCTGGCTACGCCTGGCTGCGCCTAAACACTTCGATCCACCAACAGAAAGCCCACACATTTAGAACTGGGTGAAATCTGGAGATTTTGGTCTACGGTTCGGCCTAACCTCTCCGTTCTTCTGTTGGATATATCCATGGGCCCGTGTGGCCTATGCATATGCCACTAGTGGCAAAATGTGAAGGGTTGGCGCGCAAGCATTGGATTGGAGACCAGTAGTTGGGAGCCATAACCCTCCCTCCCGCAGACTCAGAGTCTAACATGAAAACAGAAGCAAGTAAAGACTTCGGTGTACGGAGAGTCCTGCCAGACCCGGCATAGATCATAGGTATTGCACTACGTAGTAAATCTTTGGCGAAGTAGCCAAAGTATATCATGGGGTTTTGAGGCTGGTTTAACTGTTGGGGTATATTTTACCAGGCAGTACCTGCCGAGCGGGTGCAAAGACATCTGAAAGGTTCATGGTGCATTTCAATGAACATATTCGAGAGCTGGCTTCAAACATATACCGTAAATCCAGGCGGAAATTACAGTTAACTTAAAAAAATCCGCCATTTTCGCCCATGAAATGCTAAGATTATGTAAAATCTTTCATATTACTTATTTGACAATGTGCCAAATGGGAGCCATTGTGGTTTGAAGTGGTCTAATCTTTTCATAGACTGTTTTATTTCAATTACCTTTTGAACATGGAAGATTTCGGCTTGAACTAACCTTCAGGGGCATGATATGGTTTTTATAAGTCTTTGATTCTTCTAAAAGGAAATTGACGCAAGGCAAAAAAGGAAAGTCAAGACTTTTGCAGTTGACTGTAACGAAAGCTCGAGGTGTTTGAAATTTATTAAAAGTCTACCTATTTGAATTCCCGCCCGTACTTAGACTCCCAAACTTACAAACGTTCATATTGGGACCATAAAGCCTAAGCCTCATCTTCCGAACATTATATCCACCCCCAACTACTCTAGCTAAACCTAACCCAAATATCAGCCGCAGAGGATGTAGGTACGTAGCTGGTACATATGTACCGCCAAAACTGCCAGGGATTATGACTTTAACGATTGGTTAATGGCTGTAGATCAGCCCCGCAAGTGTCCATTAGCTAGTATCAATTTTGATCTTGCATCCATAGCGAATTGTTCAAGTTTTGACGGTATCTCAACTAGCGGGACACCTATCGGGACAGCATTGCAATTGGTTGGGCCATCGTTTTCGCTTAGAAAAAAAATCAAAACTACAAAACAGAATAAATTAGGCTTCTTGCTCGGAAATTATCATTGTTTGCCCAAGGGCTCTGAGGAGTACGTACGGGCCCACCCTTATATATGCGTGTGCAAAACCACAGAACCTATCTAGGGCTTGTTTTGGGTACCAGAATACGGGAAAGGCCTTACAGGCATACAATATGTAGCTACATCTACACATATAGAATCGAAGCTGCCATAGTGTCTCTCAGCCTCGAGAATAGAAGTAAACTCTGTCGAGATGAGCCTCACTATTTATTACAAGGCAATGAGTTCCGATTGCAGGGTCTGACTCGCGTCCTCTGTTTCGTATGCAACAGCAACTGACTGATATTTTCTAGATTAGTATTCATGGCAGACAGCAAGGCAACTAGAAAGTACTAAAAGTGTAGAAATGCTCACGAGTGGGCAATAATTGGTCGGGGACTTCCATTTACGGTTACCGCGAACAGCCGTCGGACACCGATACACCGAGGCACGATCATTGGATATCACTCGCACCGCATCTGCGACCCGCATTATTTGTTTTAACCCCTTATTGAACCTAGAGTGTTGAAATGGGTATTTCTATGCAATCTGCAGAAAATATCCACATGAAAAGAAGAGCTACACAAGAAAAAGCAGAAAATAATTGTAAGCTACAGAAACAAACTCCTAGAACTCCCTACTATCCCAGTATAGCCCCACCTCACCTCCTTCATCTCCCTTCCAGACTTTACCACTATCGTTGCATCCCGCAACAGCCTCTCTAAGATCTCTTCCAAGCCCTGCCGGCCCCGAGGCCAGCACCTGGACCTTACCCACACACTCATCACGGAAGGACTTGACAATGTCCTTGCAGTTTGGATGATGATTCTGTAGCCAGTTTGTAACATCTTGCTCTGGTGTTTTAGCCTCCGCTGATACATTTACTCCCAATGTCTCCTTGGTCTTTGGATCACAGACATCTTCTTTGGATGCGGAAAGGGTGGAGGAAGCGGGTGAGGTTGGTGTGGTTGGTGAGGTTGGTGCGGTGGAGGAGGTGGAGAGGACTTCCCCTTCGCGAGTGACAAATATTCGAATGTGGAGATCAACACCAGGGGTCTCTGTAGCTTGCCTTCGGAGCTCTAGGAGCTCATTCTGGAGCCATCTCAAGTTCTCGGCACGGCGCAGAATCCAGACAAAATCGATGACACTCTTCTGATTCGATGATGTAGAGGCAATGATGTTTTGGGCTAAGGGCAGAGTAAATGATGCTCCGGTTCCTCCTGCAACGAGTTGATAGTTTGATGCACCTTGATCAATGACTGATGTGCCGTAAGGGCCACAGACGACTGTTGGCAGAGGATACTCTGTATCCGGCTCGACGCAGAGACCTGCAAGACGTTTGGTTTGGCCTTTGAGCACGCGGATGATGTAGAGTTGATCATGGATCTTTGTACCTGGTGTAGGGATATTGGATGTAGTGAATGGGTGGGATTCAAAGAAGCTAAGAGTAGGAAAAGTGAGGAAAAAATGTTGGCCCGCTTTCCAAGTGATGTTGCTTCTTACACGGAGGACGAGAACGTCGATCCCATCAGTGTCGTGGTGGCGGGAGATGGTACCATCAAATGCATGTAGACCAAATGCTGCGTTTCATTATCAGAAAATTGTCAGAAATATGATTTTTCCGGGAGTTTACAAACCGCCGCTTGTGCCAGATGTCCAGTTCATGTGAATGAAAAACATTCGAGCGTATCTAACACATCTATCAAAGAACACAATGGCGATACCGGCAATAATCCCTTCATCACGAGAGAATGTTAGTGCAATCCTCTTAAGCATGTGGTAATGAGAGATACTCACATTCTTTCATGTCCGGCCAATGGCCCCAACAAGCTCCCAAAAACAAAACCGCCACAACCTCATGGCTCTTCCTGAAGAACTCATATCCCGTCCATCTCTGCACCGCTCTGAACGAATGCAAAAACAAGAATGTCAACAACGCTGTAGCTCCAACTCCGTACTTCCAGTACCGCTTTGCCCAGGTTGTCTTATACTTGGTCGGCTGTGGTTGGTACATAACTCCCAACTCGATTGACCACAGGATCGTGTGTACCCAAGTCATGATGAAAATGAACCTCCCAACCCACCGATGTAAGAAGTTGAAGTGCTGGTATGACACCCCTGTGATCAACGAAAAGATGTTGTCTCTCGAAGATAGGATAAAAACAAGTGGTACAAACGCAAAAGCAAGACATCCCGTACGATCTCCGCTAAACTCGAGGAATCCGATTCGTCGCCCGGGAGGTTTAGTAGGGTTCACCCACACCCCATAGGAGATCCCGATAAAGGTGAAGAGGGTACAGTAAAGAGTTAGGAGCACCACCATCATCGCTTGAAAACGGGTAACATGTGGGAATAGTTTTCCGGCGGATTGCGGGAGGAAATACTTTCTGAAAAAAGAAGCAAGTGTACCGTAGATACTTCGTCCACCAGAAGCATTTTCCTTTCCTTCTTCATCTTTCTGAGATAGTTTTCTGCGATGACGGCCCGAAATATTGATTATACCTGCCACAACAACGATTGATGTAATGAAACCCCAGGTGATGAACCTATTATCTCCCATGAGCTTCACTTTCAACTGGCTGTCATTTAGTCACACATCCAGACTACTCACATTCCAAGGATATGGCTTTTATGCTGCTGGTAATAGTGATCCCAATAGTCACAGTTGTCTTTCCCCTCGCAGATACCCATCCCCATATTTCCATACGGTTTTGGCCGTGGGCCCTCCCAGTAGCCACTTGTTGGCACGGATGTAGCATGAGCATGCTCTCGTTTGATTACTGCTAGTTTCTCCATTTTGATGGGTTCTGTCTTGATAGCAGGTATTTTTAGTGATGATGAACTGGATCAGAGATAGGACTAAGAACAGCTTTCATAGTCTTCAGAACAGGTTGGTTTTTTTTTATGGGCGGGGTGGAGAAATTATTAACTCCCTTGTGATTTTGTGAGCGGGTTTGTACCTAAGGGATACATAATCAACTCATCGGAAACATGCTCAATCTGGTCTTTCTAACCGCACATGACAAATTGCATGATCAACTTAACGACAAATTTAGTAGCCACTAGATAACTAGGGGAAGTTCTTAAAAGAATACAACCTATCCAGATTAAACCTTCATAAATAATATCTTTCCACTATGAGAAACCCACAAGGTACGGGCACTTTGATCATGAATTCCAGAGTGTTATATCTCTTGGCAACGTCGCCAAGCAAACGAACCAGGTAGATTAACATGCTCAATTCCGCTCATTCCAGGGCAATTTTCGTAGTATCGGCACTTCCAGGGAAATAGAACCACCACCAAATAAACCCGTACGGGTGTACGTTACCCTTGCTACCAAGCTGCAAGAAAAAGAGTCCGCAGCGTAATAAAGTGCATTCGGCCCGAACTTTGCAACGGAGGTATGATTGTCGTTTCCAAGAACCTTATTTGTCGTCCCGCATCTGTGCACGTGGAGTTCCTTTCGAGATTCCAACAGAGATTATCTATATAGATCCTACCGAATAAAAATATATATGCAGCTTGTGGTAAATTTGGTGTACGTCATGATCAAAAGTTCAAGATCTCAAGAATCATATAATATCACTCGGAAAACAATCCTAGTGAAATCCTAGTCTTTTTTGTTTGTTTGTTTAATTCATTAATTAGTGAAATCCCAGTCGCCTCTTAGATCTAGCGATGGAATAAACGTACCCAAATAGCATCCGATTAGAGTTCTGCTGTCTTTTTGTTCATATTTTCTCCCATAGCGTTGATATAATAACGCCTCGGGATTCGAGACAGAAATAACTTTTCGAACATCTTTATTACTCTCTCATTGATTATAGCCCTCGGTTCTAAGATATAAAGAGCAGGGACCTCTCGGTGCCAGTAAATTGATCACTGATCTGTATACAAATCAAATCTTGTCCGCAACTGTCATACTAGCAGGGATCCCGAGATAAGTCCTATCGCTCTTGCTAGGATTCGGGTTAACGTCTTGTAAACTTAAAATTCACAACCTGTACTACGCTGGTATACCGGTAGGGCCCGGGGTAAGTCTGTTGACAGTGAGAACTGTTGCAACCACGGCCACTGTCAACAGACACACCCCTACCAGCGTAATAGACCAGTAAAGATCTCGACCGGTCTTCTGGAATATGATGCATCATGAGGCCATCTACAATGATCATAGATATGACGTATAAGATCACTGAAGAAATGCACACGCTCACCAGCATAAGAACCAGAAGATGCAGTTGCTCAGGGCAAGGATAATTTGTATGGAGTGGCGTCGTTCTCTCATACAATAATCCTTGTTTCCGTTACTTCTATTTTCTGGTTCTTTTGATTAATTGAGGGTAAGGTGTAGTTATTTATATCATATAGGTATTCTTGTAACCACCATCATCTCTACTATGTATATGTTCTTGCTCCTAGAAATTCCAATAGTTTGAAAATTGATTATCGTCTAATAAGTATCTAGGGAGGTCATGGTGGCTCTGTGCACCTCGCCCCGGAAGAGGAAATGTGAGAATCCGGGACGAGAGAAGTCCTGCAACTTGCAACTGCTAGAGAACTCAACTAATAAGCTTGCATAATATCGTATACGTCATTGATTGAATACCAGGACATCAGCCGTACCATGTCACCTCATTATCACCAGATCAAATGGCGTCTCATCTTATGAAAAGATTAGCTAATTAGATCGCAATACTAAAACACGAAATGCGATTCCGCTAAAGTCAATCAAACGGCTCAGTTGTAATATTTCATACACCACTGACTGGATGCGGAGGAACACAGTATCCGCATAATCATATGACAAAAAGCCTTTCGGGGATCTTGAAGTAATATTACATAGGCGCACCACCGAGATAATTTGGTATATACGTATACGCAGTGAAAATACAACGCTTATTATATTGTATACTAGAACTTCCCAGCACGAGAGGCTAGCAATATACTTTACGCATTGAGAACTCCTGGTATTGGACAATTACAAATTATAAATACTCAGAGAAGTTTTATTTCTTTCGTTCTGCTAGCCACGGACTATTAACTACGCTATCCCTATTTAGCTGGGGCTCGGGTGGGGATAATACATATATGTAGGTACTACTACTATAGCTACATATATACATGTAGTACAGTCGAATCTCGCTATGAGGGTAACATCTAATATAAGGGCGTCTGCATGCAATCAATGAGTTAAACGAAAAAAAAGAAGAAAAAAGAAAAGAAAACATCCATAAGGTAATCACCCTATAAGGGTACGGTTTTGTGGTCCAAAAGAATTGTATGTAAAAATAAGGATAAACGACCGGACACTTGCTATAAGGATATTCTTAGGCAATTGAGCTTTTTTTTTTGGTGCGTACCCGGTCAAAATTAGATGATTGTGAAGATTTCCGACCATTGCCAACCAAATAACCCTAACCCCAACTACCCATAAGGGTACGCTCTCCGGGTAAGCAGCTTGCTGACTTAACGGTGCCATAAAGTTCGCAGTTCGCAGCCTTACCTCTGTCAATCATTTCCTGGATAGGCTGAGAGAGGTTTAAATTTAAATTGACCACTGTCTCATACATTCAAGGGAGATTCGACTGTACTACGGGTGTAGGGTAAGTCTGTTGACAGCGAGAACTGTTGCAACCACACGTACACGTACACCCGTATACGTAGTACTCTACTCTATATATATGTATAGTACTAGGACAGAAGTTTTGGTAATATACCCAAAAAAATTGTAACCCTTCAAGGACAGTTGGAAATTGTCTCAAGATGAAGCTTGGAGAATTCTAGAATTTTGTGTCCCTTCTTCAGGCATGTGCCCTCCAATTTTTAAAGTGATGATTTGGGTGTTTCTGGTTTTGTGTTGCAACGGCAACCAAAAATTACCAAAACTTCTGTACCCCGACTGTAGGTATTAATATTCTCCATCTATGGGAAATTTCCGGCCAAAATCTAGAGTAGAGTATGTAGTCTCTTGGCACATCTAATTTTTTATGACTTTCGGGCGGGCTCATGTATCGGCTACATTAATTTCCCCTTCAACTTCAGGGTGCGGCGAAAGTCTCTAATATAATGTCTTTGATAGGTTGAATTCATGATTGCGTGTGAGGTATCCTATCATAACGCCAGATCGCCCCTATATTCCCGCAAGATAATCTTTGTATATATACATATCTACATCTCCTTACTTGCTTAGCAGCAGAAGAACCAGAAAACGCAAGTGACGGAAATAGGGATTATCTGTATGAGAGAACTGTGCCATTCCATACAAATTATCCTTACCCTGAGAAATTGCTCTTATGCTGGTAAGCAAGCTACATCTCGCGAGGAATTGCGCACAATCACAAACCAATCTTAACAAAGCTATGTAGTACAGCGAAATGATCTATGGAAAAACAGGGGGGTGAAATTGTATGGCGAAATGTCTGTGCACCATATAACTGTTTTTTCCATAGATCATTCCCATCGCTGTAGATATCCCAAGGGATAGGTTGTCTTCAGGTACATATGTCGTACAGATACATCTGAAGTCATATATCACATACATACACTTTGATGCTATCTATTTATGTGCATCTATCCATGGATCATGGGTCTCCGAGAGTCTCACTCTCAATACTGGCAATTGCCATTGGAGAATTCCGACTCCCGGTAACAAGGCGGCCGCGATAAGACAAGACTCAGTCACGTCTGGGTTCATGTCCGTGCTTGTACTCTAGAGATTCATAGATAATAGAGACTTTGCACAAAAGACTCCAGCCCCAAATTCCGGTAACCTGATTGACGCCGATCCTCCCGTCAACCAATCATATACGTGGAATTTAGAGCCAGCTCTATCCGCGCAAAAGGTCTAATCACTGTTGCAATGGACCATCGGATAGAATACACATGTCTACAATAATCAGGATCTGCCTCAACTGGGTCGGAAAATGTTACGGACAAGACAAGACAGCCTTAATGATCTTTCCTCCCGCTAGTGTTTTCCCCATCCCTTTATGGGGAAACCTCCTTCTCCCTCGTTCTCGCACGCCTTTAACCACCCAGACTGAATGCGGTTTAATTGACGAGATCGCAATTAATATCTAGAGATACATGTACTTACATACCTGTACTTAGTCCTCAAGCTTCTTCAACTGCAGTGCACTTACGCGGCCCTGCAACATCTCATAGGCCTAGATCTAACTAGGATACACTTTAAGTACCTAGGCTCTTCCCTCAACTTTGGGAGCTGTAGCGGGAGTTGCGGGGCTGACCTTGTTACCTCAGTTCTCACGAAATAGGGCGACCAGGTCTATCACCCAAAAAAACTCAAAGTCATATAAAAACGGAAGGGCCTTGAGGTATATAATCATGCCTATAGCTATGCTTTTGTACTACGCAAGGGCAAGGGGTAACCGTCTTTCTTATCAAAGGATACCTCTCCTAAGAATGAAAGGGCTCTAAAAGCTGACATTCTCCGTCGTTGATAGCGCGTTCTATAATAACGAGCTCCATCTTCTTGATCGAAGCCACACGCATCTTGCTCTAGGTCCAGCGATATCTTTACCCACCACCGGCCGACATGTCTTCCGATATTAAGACTACAGGCTTGCCCGCTACAAAATCTACGGAAGCAGGCTACACCTTCACAACAGATCAAGATGACGTCCGCCTAAGTGAAATGGGATATACCTCTGAGTTAAATCGAAAATTCTCATTACTCTCGATATTATCTGTTGGGTTCAGTGTAGGTACTCTCTCTACTATACCAATTTATTGTCTGACAGAGTTTTCGCGGGATCTCTTAGATCTCCAACAGCTGGTGGGCTGTTACCGGAGCTCTGGTAACCGGTATTATGAATGGTGGAGCAGCGATATACATCTACGGAACGATCCTTGTTGCGCTGGTTCATGTTGCTATTGGGGCGAGTCTTGGAGAGCTAGCTAGTGCCTATCCTAATGCTGGTATTTCGCCTAACCCCCCTTACTTGATCTATAGATCTAGCTACTGATGACTACATGTACTTAATAGGCGGTCAGTACTACTGGGTAATTATGTTAGCGCCCAAACGTTACAAACGATTTTTGGTACGTATCTATCGGATTTAACGATATTTTATACTGAGAGGCTCCAAGTCATACTTCACAGGAGTTGTCTCCTGGGCTGGCGCAGTGACCACTGGTGCATCAGTATCGCTGGTAGTTGGACAAGGTGTAGTCGGCATAATAATTCTTTGTAGACCAGAGGTATCTATACACACAAATACGCACCCCTTTTCCACTGTAAACAAACACTTACCGCCTTCAAGATAACCTACCATCCCTGGATGGCTGTCATCGGCTATCAAATAATCAATTTACTCGTTTTCTTCCTCAATTGCTATTCGCGGATACTCCCTAATCTCAGCAAGGCGAGCTTCTATATATCACTATTCTCCTTCTTCGTAATCACCCTAAGTATTCTCATAGCCTCTCCGCAAAAGGCGTCTGTCGATTCTGTTTTCCGTGGATTCAGCAATTTCTCCGGATGGGATTCTAATGCGATCTGCTTCCTCACCGGTTTATTGGGAGTAAACTGGGGGTTCTCTTGTTTGGACGCCTGTACCCATATGTCGGAAGAGATTCCCAGGCCCGATAGAAATGTGCCGAAAGCGATACTAGCTACAGTAGCAATTGGGTTTGTGACCAGCTGGGTGTATAGCATCGCAATGTTGTTTTCGATACAGGACCTTGACGCTGTCATTGCAACCCCAACCTTTGTGCCCAATTTAGAGCTCTTCAGGCAGGCTTTAAGGGGAAGTATATCTGGAACGATTGTATTAGAGATTCTCGTTCTACTAACTGGTATCGGATGCTTAATGAGTATCCACACATGGCAATGCCGTTTGGTAAATAACCACCTACATATTGTATTCTCGAAGTTAGCCCGCCTCGTTTCTAACTCGAATGCATAGATGTGGAGTTTTTCACGCGACAACGGCTTCCCATTCTCTTCCCACTTTTCTCGAGTCGCTCCCGCCCCATACAATGTTCCCCTCTGGGCACACATATTCTCTACATTTTGGATAGCCGTCCTCGGATTCCTATATCTTATCTCCACCAGCGCTTTTGGATCCCTCGTCACTGGCTGTATATTGATGCAGTACGTATCCTACACAATACCAATCGTACTTCTGATGCTCCAGGGCCGAAAGCTTTCAACTCCGGGTCCATTTCGGTTAGGAAGATGGGGATGGTTAGCGAACGGGATACTGGTTGGGTGGGCGCTATTTACACTCGTTTTTTATAGCTTTCCGTTTGTGATGCCTGTAACAGGTGGGAATATGAGTACGTATTTTCCTCCTTTTTGTGGGGCACAATGATCTGATGAATTGGCTGGTAGATTATGTTTCTGTGGTTATGGCGATTATATTCGCGTATGCAATTACGTATTGGTTTTTGTGGGGCAAGGGAACATTCACGGGGGTTAAGAGAATTGAGGACAATATTACTGCTACGAGAGGTTAATTCAAAGAGAATTAACCCTGGCCAAGGTAGCCCCCTTTGTCTCGTCCATTCCTTTAGTTGGCGTTAGTTTATTATTGATTCATAACTTATTTTCACTTACTCAACTCTTATACTATATCAAGGTACTATAATATATATAATAACATAGCCGTATCAAAGAATCGGCGCCACCTGTAATATGATGGAGACTCTGTAATAATGAGTGTGGTTATATCGAACTGCCTATTGTTAAATACCTATAAATAATGCTGTGGTGGTTCTGGTATCATTAAAAAGCAATCCAACGCGCTCCAAAACATGAATCCTTAACTCCCTAACTCCCTCTATTCCTATTCCTAAAAAGGCACGCTAAAACCACAGATTTTTTATATGGTATAATTAATTCTAGTTCTGAATTATTTTACATCCTAGGCATACTCAAGTACCGGCACTGCTGATTGTGCAATAATCTACCACATCTGATACTGCAAACCAGCCCAAAGCACATAACTCTCTTATTCAAAAAGGAAAATAAACAAAGGCTTGTAAGATGGTACGGCAAATAGCGAACCTTCGGCCTCTATGAAAGCGGAGTACAGGCGGATATATAATATGCTCGAGGTGTACATATCAGGATCCTACATCTGAATGCCTATAAGAGTTCCAAGATTCCTAGAGGATGTTTCTTCTGGGGTGAATAGATCCCTACTGGACCACTATTAATCGAAATCGTCGGGTTAGATTGGGTACCTGTGTAGTAAAACATAAAACGAGACAAGGCTCTATGGCCGAAACTACATACCCAATCCTACAACGATTAGATGAATATATATACTACAAGTCGTTCAGCCGGTTAGGACAATCATTACTTTTGTATCGTTATTGATAGAATACCAACAAAAGTAACATCAATCTCTACCTACATGTGAGTTAAGCCCTGAAACATAACTAATATCAATAACAGCCACCAATACCAATACTAACAAATGCAAGCCCCGAATCACCACCAATATCAATATCAAGATGAAGTCATATCACTCTCAATATTATATCAATACTAACAAAAAACAAGACCCGAATCGCCACCAATACCACTACTAACAAAAAGATAATTCCGAATAGCCACCAATATCAATACTAACAAAAAGGAAACCTCGAATTGTCAATACCAAGACTAACAAAAGGCAAACTCGAGTTGCCACCAACACCAACCCAAATCACTAAATCTAGGGGGAAATGATTGTCCAATTCTCATACTTAGCCAATCAAAACTTCAAATCGACATTGCATATCGGGTATACCTATATACTTATTAGATATACATGATTTATCCCTTGGATGGATGAAACTGTCAAATTCGCAGCTTGCCTTTTTGAGCTAATACTAGCCCAAGCAAGTATCTAACACTTACATGTATTTTCGATTGGCTCTATGGCTATTCTCAACCATTAAGAGCAAAGAATATACCCAACTCAGTGCGTGCACGGTCCAGGCTGCGGATTTGACAATTTCATCCGTCCAAGGCATACAAGAACCAATGCAGGGCGGACCCGTGCAGCCTTCGCCTTGTTCTTCATCCCTCCAATTGTTAACCGTGACACTGCCACTACTACTTTTATTGTAAATATTCTTATTCTAAACCATCTCTAGTTGATTCATTTAACTAAATCATTACCTCCCGATAATTCATTTCTTCAATACGCCGACTCCCCCAGAAACCCGTGACTAAAAACAAAAAATCTACCTGAACAAAATTAAAGCGAGTGATACTGGGTGATCGAATCTCTTTAGAGACTTTGATCCCCCCCACCTCCCCCCAAGAAAAAAAGAACTATATATAGGTCGTAACTATCCCGACATATGTCGGTTCGGAAATCATGACAAATTGCTCCCCCTCCGCCCGATCTTGAATGAGAATGACGAGAAAGTCGAACTACGCCTCGGTGGTTTCGGTAATTCTTTATGGCGCGGCCTAGATATTAGCAAAAGCCTCTCATTCTTGCTTTAGGGATATATGGATAGCTTACCATCCGTTCTTCTATGATCTCCATGTCTCTCGCGTTCTCTCATATCAGCCATTAACGCTCTGGTGATCCGTTCCCGTGTGATCCGTAATTTTTCTAATTCATGATATTGATTCATGAACCGTAGTTTTTCTACAACAAAATAGCGTTAGCTCATACTATCCCATATCTGATTCATACAAGACTTACCACTCTTAGACTCGAAGATGATATTAAAATAAGACAATTTGATCTTTTTCCCTTTCGGTAGGTGCTCCCCACCCAGTGCGATACTCATATCATCAACTATCCCATCACCCCTAGCTTCTAGAACCTTTGCAGAAAAGTCACCACCTTTGATCACGGTCTCGATGACAAGTTTCTTGCAGCAGACATTGCTTTCTAACTCCGGAAGTCTCTTAGATCTTTCACCCCCACCAGGATGTAAGTTTTTACTGCAGCAGCTTGTGTTGGAGAAGCTAATAGTATCATCGAGGGCAAATGTTATAAATATGCGCCGCTTCTCGCTGGAACTGGTATCATTGAGACATGCAAAAAATCTCGAACTTTCCACCTTCTTGACCTCAAACACCATTGTTCCGTCTTGCTGTCTGTGGGTGGTGGTGGTGGTGGTGGATAAGGCAACACTTGGCGCCACAGACCATGACGACATCGATTGGGTTTGTGTAGTTGTTGGAGAGAGTGAGGCTTCTGTTGAAGGTGTGTTTCCTTCCGGGTCAAGGCGGGGGCGCGGCTTTTCGAGCCAGAGTTGTATGAGACCTGAGGTAAATTCGCGGGAACTTCGCGTTAAGGCGGGTTCTTGGTATCTGATGCCCTTGAAGTGGGAGCTGATGAATCTGGCGTTGGCATCCACAAACGCGTGCTGGAATGCGAAGAGGTCTTTTTTCAGTAAATATCTGTACCATTTGCAACTGACCTTGGCGGGAGAAATTACCTCTGTGATTACTGAAGGTGAAAGGCTTCGCCTCCAAGGGCTGGTATAGAATTATATTCCAAGATTCCTTTTGAGGGTAAAACATGTAAAGTGGGCGCATATGCCATATGTTCTTATCTATTACGTACTCTAATAATGGGTTAGCAGAAGTACTAATCTTTTACTCACTGTTAAGTTAACTGTTACCTTTGATTATATCCTTCACCACATTCCCTCTACGACTAGTGCTACGTACTCTCTCTACACACCTCAGGCTACCCCCTCCCTGTCGGAACACTAAAAATGTGATGGGTTGTGTCTGGTAGTGAGCTGCTGGAAGTTGTCTAATATGTCGTTAATTAAATAATCAAATATATCTCGACGAGGAAGACATACATATTAAGTATAAGGTCTTCGCCATAACCTTCCATGGTGGTATCTGGCTCAAGTAGAGGTTCTAACAAAGGTGAGAACTCGTGTGGATCAAGCGAGTGGATTGAGTCCATGCTAGGGATCTGTAGTCTTTTTATTTTCATGTCATTAAAGACCTCTTTTATCTCCTAATTTGAGATTCAGCATCTTCCTTAAATTATTGGTAAAAAAAGGATCCGGTCATACATCCTCCAGCTTTCGACAAAGCTTATGTAGTAGTGAATCCTTGTCTGTTAAAGCTAATTTCTGCAGTTCTGGATGCCCATTGAAGGACGTTATAATCCACTTTGCTTTTCTTAGCCACAAGTACTGGGCCGGTGTCAGTTTCGCCATATCAGTGGCGCCATCAACAGCATATCTTCCCTAAAACCAAATAAGTCACCAACTGTCCTTTATTACTACGGAACAACAATGCCTACCTTCTCGAGCCATATCACAGCACTCTTCGTCAGTTCGCCTACCGCCACATCCGTCAACTCGAATACCGTATCCTCTCCATCGTCTCTCATTTGATTCTTGAATCTAATATCTAAACTGTCCGTTGTAATCTCAAGGACTGGCGGTGGCAGCGGTGGCGGCGGTGGCGGCGGTGGCGGCGGTGGTGATAGTACCACGCGTGGGCGTCTTTCAAGTGGCTCTACTGACGCTGATGGCCCAGGTTGGCAGTTAAATTGCTTCAGTATCTCCCTCATATCGTCGAAGTTCTCTTCCATGCGTGTTCCAACCTTCAAAACTTCCTTCTTAACATCCAGCACCTCGCCTGTGAGAATTTGGATGCTTTCCCGGATATCTGTCATAACCTTTCTGCTCCCCAAAGTCAACGTCACTTCAACAACGAAGCTATGAACATAAATACCTACATTTTGAAGGGTTCCAACACAAAATTAATGATTGTAACATGATATCTGCATCTCTCCAGAAGTTCCTGTACCTCTCCTTTCGCGCTGAACCAATAACTCATCCGTCTTTCTAAGCCTGCCCTCTCCCCAACCGGATACTGTCTCAAACGTGCCTGTATCGTTTCTAACGTCGCTCTAAAATCCAGCGTAATCTCTCGCAAAGATTGCCATGTCACCTCATCGTTCCGGTGCCGGAAAGATTCGGTTTTGGCTGTCGTATTGCGATCTCGTATGGCGTTCATGAGACCATTCAAACCATCACGGAGAGCGCGGGCGGACGCTGCGAAATCTTTATGGGAGCTGGAAGCATTATTAATTTCGCCACAGGCTTTGATGATGCTGTCGCAGAGGTTTACGCCAGCTATAAAATCCCCAAAGCCGAAAGACATGATGTTGGCCAGGATGGATTGATTCTTCGGAAAAATGTCAGAGCTAGCAGGACAGACCTTCCTCCGACCCTTCCTCACTTGCTTCCCTACTTCCTTCCTTTAGTGATTGCCGATGGCGGCGAGTTAAGTAATGGGAATTAGAGAGGTTTCGCCAATGACTTTGGTCTGGGAACAGTCTGGCACATGTATGGGTTCAAATGCACAAGAGATAAAGGGAAAGGATGTATGATAAATCCTGTACATATATCTCCTGGGATAGCAAAGCGATTACCAGGGGCTTCGCCTCGTCCCTTTACGGATATAACTGATAGATAGATATCAAATTCTGGTGCTGGTATGTAGTCGATATCGAGGGAGAAAATAATTCGTTATAAGGAGGGTATGTTACATTGGCTGAACCAGTACCTTATGTTTGTATGGCTGTAACCTACACATATCCGGAGGAAAAAGCAATCAGTTGGTTCTCGTCTAATCACTCTGGACTGGAATAAAATCACACCCCTCTTCTTCGGAAGTTCTTCCCCACCCTACGTCAAACAGAAAGAGCTATGTACTATTTCGATCGTGGAGTCCCTATTTTTGAGGCTGAAAATAATGGGTCCACCGACCGAGTCTTAGAGCTCGAGGATACATAAGACAAGACGGATTTAGCCATCCCGCATTGCCCTTTGCAAAATGAGTATGATTGGATTCTGTAAGCGAGAACGTTTACTCTACTTGCCCTCCACGCAGAGAAGCACGGCTCTCTCCATATTGCTTGGCTCACACAGTTCGGGAATAAACATGAGGCAATATAGAGGGAAACTGTCGCTCACCCGATAGATACTCCACATGTAGATACATATACGTATATAGCCATAATGGAGGTACCTACTCTACTCCACAATTGTCAAGGCGGCTGTGTAGGTATGTCTGAAAGATTATGTCGTGTCACACCCATTATTGTATCGATTGTGTAACCCAACACCAAACCATACTCATCTCCTGGCGCGAATGTCGAGTACAATAGTGCCCAGGCCCGCCCCAATTAATAGAGTAAGAAACCCTCCACAAGCACGGTTCAGAAATCAAGACACACAATGTCGCAGTCACGACACATCTGGGAGCTCGAGCTTGAACCTCTTGACCAAGAAGATAGAGAGGTTTTGGAGGAAGCGGAGAGGGATCCTAATGCCATCACTACTAGCACTACAATTGCCCAGAAACTAGGGCTGTTTTCGACGTGTTGTATGATAATCAATAGGATCATTGGTAAGTCGTTTGTATATACATGATAATTTGAAAGAATTATGTTGACCGTGAATTCAGGGACCGGTATCTTTTCAACACCGGCCACCATATTAAAGGTAAGAGAGACTTATCTCGTTTGATTGTTGTAAACTTCCAAGAACCTAAGCTTTCTGAAAGCTCCTAGGCGAATCAGCTCTGTGCTAACCTTGACATTTTCAGGCCACCGGAAGCCCTGGCGCCTCCCTCCTCCTATGGGCCGCTGGAGCGTTTGTCAGTTTTGCCGGCCTCATGGTCTATATGGAGTTCGGTCTTTCCACCCCACGGTATATACAAGATGGGCAATCCAAAATCCTTCCACGTTCTGGTGGTGAGAAGAACTACGTAAATCTTCCAGGCATTTTTTTCTATTCTTCTGCTATTGAACTAAAATCTTCTCAGCTTGAATACGTATTCCGCCGTCCCCGTTACTTGATCACCTGTGTATATGGTGTATTATTTATTGTCCTGGGAAACACTTCAGGAAATGCGATCTCTTTCGGCCAGCATGCTCTCCGCGCCAGCGGTGTTACAGAGGATGAAATCGATAGCCACGAATGGAAGATCAAGGGGATTGCCATAGCAGCGATTACGGGAGCATGCCTGCTACATGGATCCTGGAGAGCAGGCGGCATATACGTGAATAATTTATTCGCGTCTATAAAGTGTCTAATGCTTGTGGTTTTCATCATTGCAGGAGCTGTGTACAGCGGGAAGGGAGGGAATCGAAACACTCATAACCTAGACCTTGACTGTTCCTTTGTGAATAGCTCAGAGAATGGGACGGCGATGTCAAAGTGTCCACAGAATCGAGACATGCAAAATAATCAATGGCAAATGTACGGGTTTTCGCAGTCCTTCTTGTTGGTTATATTTGCATATGGTGGATTTGAGAACGCAAATTATGTGAGTAAATAATCGATCCTGCACGTTTCCAGTGGCTAATTCTAGACTGTAGATTCTTAGCGAGATAGACAGACCAAAGCGTACCTATAAGTTAGCTTCGCTTTTGTCATTGGGCCTAGTTACCTTCCTGTATATGCTCGTGAACATAGTATATGTGAGGATCGCTCAATCCCAGACCGCTCCTAGCTTGAGAGATTCTGATAGTCAAGCAATAGTTTCTGGTTATACCGAGAGGAGAGTTTGTAAACGAAAGTACTCAGTTGGCGCTCGAATTCTTCAAAAGGGTATACCATATTCTTTCGGGTGGGGGCAAGCAGGAGGCTAACACGGTAATAGGTCATTGGTGGCAAGCATTCCGCACGTGTCGATGCTGCGGTAGCCTCGTTCATTGCCTTCTCTAGCTTTGGGAATATCATTGTAGTAACTTTTGTTGGCTCCAGAGGTTAGTGAGGCAGAGAGGATGTGTGAACATGCCTTAAATTTACGCTGACACCATACTAGTCAAACAAGAGATAGCCAAAGAAGGTGTCCTTCCGTATTCCCGTCTCATTGCCAGCGACATGCAAACTCCTTTCAGCTGGCTTCGGAATGCGATGTTTCGTTCCCCTGATGACTACAAACCCGAGAACACCCCTGTTGCGGCCCTCTTTCTCCATTGGATATTCTCTTTCATCCTCATTATCGCCCCCGGGACCACGGATGCTTATCTTTTCCTCCTTCTCCTCCACTCATACGCACTTCATGTCTGTGCCGGCTTCATACTCGCCGTAGGACTTCTTTATCTCCATTTTCAAAAGGGGTCGGTATGGCGCCAGGAAAGCGGTTTTCAGGCTCCTGGGAGATGGATTTGGGCACTTTTATATGCAGTTGTAAATGCGTTCTTGATATGTGTTGCGTGGTTCCCACCACCAGACAAGTTCAAGACGTTGATATTGGACCAAATTAGATACAATGTCTACCCAATAGTGGTTTTTGCTCTTATAGGGGCTGGGGTATTGTATTGGGTGGGATTTGCGCATATTTATCCAAGGTACTCGAAGAGGGTCTTGGACGTTAAGAGAACCCCAATCACTAGGAATGGGGTGCAGATTTATGAGGCCGTATTTTTTAACTGGGTATTCCGCTCCTCCTTTCATCCCAAGCCAGCGACAGTTTACTGACATGCAATGATTGAGCAGGTTGTGCCGGATTTGGATAAAGATGATGATGTGGAAAGTCACGAGAGGGATTCAAGTTCAATATGCAGATGAAGATGAGATTGCGAACTAATGAATGATATGATATGACGAAATTTTGTTAGCCATTCTAGTTTATGTGGCACTTATTTCCTGTACCTAAATATATGTACCTATATATTTAATAGACCCTTTGCACAGATAGAGCTGGCTCTAAATTCTACTTGTATGATTGGTTGATTAGAGGATCGGCGCCAATCAGGTTACCGGAATTTGGAGCTGGAGTCTTTTGCGGAATGAGCGTTTGAGCCTGTCTAGAACCAGGCCCATTTAGGATTAGTGTGTTAAGTCGGCAACGGCAAAGCCGTTTGGAATTCCGACTTGTCGCACGTGCATCACTGTGCGTGTTGGGTTGGCGTACCTAAGTAACATAGACTTGAGCTCTTTCGAGAGACTGTTAGCTTTTAGATTACGCAAGTATGCTTTTGTGCAACGGTGTAACACTGTGTCACAGTGAATACTTGTTGACTCACCCAGCAAAACGCTCATACGCCGGTTTTCCTGTCAGCCTTGCGTTGTTGGTGTTGACTATCGAGGACAGATGGTATGACTTATGGCCAAGTTAGGTTTCAACGCCAAATTAGATGTGATGATGTACCTACGTGCACCCACACAATGTTAGGTTCTGTAGCACTAGGCCCACGTATCTTACACACATAAACAAGATACGGTATATGGATACAGCGATTCACACGCATTCGGCGAATACATCCATTTGGCGGACGGCTGTTCTAGAAAAGCACTTGGGCAAATAAAATCACCCTTATGATAAACTATAAAATATACTATCCCGGCACCAGGTCCGCAGGTCACGCCCCAGGTGCAGTACTGGCTATATGACACTTGTGTGCTTATCTTGGTTAAATACTGTGTGCTCTCTAACCATTTTATCGATCACCAACTAGGCATGACGGCTTAACTCATTGAGATAGTGATTTGTCTATCCGTAAAAGCGCAGTTTTATTTGAAGGGATGCGCGCGAATATGGTGCCCCTGATGAATCCCCCTGATCGTTTAATTTGCGAAAGGACGTGAAAACCGCACCGTCATATCATAGAGACATATATGTTTATCTGTGACGTTTCTTCATTGCATGATTCATGCTAACTACATGCAAGTACAGAAGTTTTGGTAATTTTTGCTTGCAGTTGCAACATACAAAATCAGAAACACCCAAATCATCCCTTTAAAAATCGGAGTGCACATGCCTAAAGAAGGGACCCAAAACCCTAGAATTCTCCAAGCTCCATCCTGAGATAATCTCCAATTGTCGTTGATGAGTTAGAATTTTTTGATCTGGTTGGGTGGTTGTTTCGGGCAGCCCAACATGGCTGTAAAAAGGGTATATTACCAAAACTTTGTCCTAGTACTATATGTACCCGCGCGTTAATCGCATATCGTTGCTACCAGGAATTCTTATATACATATATGCGTGAACATATAAATTCTGATAACCCGGCCAGCACGGCGGCAGAGAAGCGTAAAAGGAGAACATGAGGCATCATGAGTTTAGAAACATGGACTGCCTTAAAAGCCACATCAATAGACGCAAAGCCGGCCTTCGTGATCGGAATCTCCCTTCCAAAATATATATAACCCGCAACACGCGCGTATCTCCTTCTGTTGCTTTGAATAGATACATGTACCGCTGCGAGTCGGGGAGGATTGCGAGGTAGGAGTACATAATTGATGTTTATTTTAGTACTATTGTTATTTCTTGTAAGTTCCTGATACCTGAAAATCCTCCCTGACTTTTGACATTCGTGTGTACTTATCGATCCCCAGTCTATACTCAGACTTTAGTAAAATATCGACCAGCACTTTATAACGCGAAATCTGATTCGACTCAAAGTGGCACCAATGGTAAGGGTTGGGTTACAAAACCTGTGGAGCATATCATTGTACTTTACACCATTAATTGATCTTCGTCGGCCGCGGGTTGTGCATGCTGGTAATTCAAAACATTATAAACGCCGGCTAGGCCTATTTTCTCTGAATGATTATATGGCGGAAACCGCCTGTAAGGGTACTCTCGTTACAAGGCCAGTTTAGGTCTAGTTGAGGCCAATTTAGGTAGAGTAACGGGACCTGTGGGCTACTAGTTGCTTCCCTATCTATGAGAGCTTTTTATTTATTTTTCAAACAGGTGTGTAACGAGAGTACCCTTAGAGTATAGGCGGTTTCCGCCATATATAATTTTCGCTGAAGGGTTATTTTTGGGTTCGGATTATGAGGATATATATTGGCATATATATGTAGGATCTCCTAATGAATTACGTACTCTGACTACATTGCTGATCGACGATGGCCGGTCAGTAGTACCCTTTATAATTCGATAAAGGTCATTGGTACAGATGTACTCTGCTCGTAATTTCATAGCGTTTTTAAACACAACTGGGTGTGCATTCCCGCCAAATCCTGCATGAGGCTCCAAATCTTGGTGGTATGCAGATCCAGCTGTGTTTAAAAACGCTATGAAATTACGAGTACAGGCTATAGCGCTATGAATAGACCCTTCGCGCAGATACAGCTGGCTCTAAATTCTGCTTATATGGTTGGTTGATAGGAGATCGGCACCAATCAGGTTACTGAACTTGGAGCTGGAGTCTTTGCGCAAAGGGCCAAATATCTATAGATCAGCCACATCCTCTAGATCTACCCTCTAGCTAGAGTACCCTCTCTCGAGCATCAAGATACACCAAGCCACTGATTGGATGATATATGCATCGCCCTTGAATCTTGTGCATATATATCCGTGGGGGTCTTCGGTGGAGAGCTCTTCTTTTTTTTTTCTTTCTAGAGTGTTCTAGGTACATACATATATGCGGAATTAAATACATGTATAGCTAGATGCAAAACACAATTAACCCGAGCAGAGCAGCGTGCAAGCAGAGCATAAAAACTCGCAGTATTCGCAACGTATGCAATAGGTTCCCGATATGTGCCTGAAACATACATGTACCAAACGTTCTGGAAGGCTGAGATATGTAGTATGTACCTGTAGTTGCCTAGCCTGATTGAGCACGCTTTATTTCGACTTCCTGTGCAACTTATGTCAAGCTAAACCTATATAGGTACGTAAATAATTATGAGCATTGTTTGAACAGATTTGTTCATCGATAATCCTACGATAGTCGGCTTATATGTATTGTATGTACCTCTACATACTCTAAACACCAAATGCGCCCAGCCGTTATAATAGTCTACAAAATACCACGTACAGGTACGTACCACGATCGAAAACCCGAAGCCCTACCAGCTTTGGATATATCTAGAACTTTATTTACCTCAAAAATGTCGGATGAAAGCCACCTCGGTGCTGTTATACCACAACCGTCCGAGAAGACTGAGCCGCGATAACGTCACAAGGACAGATCGTGAGAAATCCCCGGCTTAAAGCCGTCCTTCATCCTGGCCACATCTCTTTTCTCTCCTCTTTCGGTTGTGCCCCACTGTTAAAATATCGAATGCCCCCGCAATGGCGTTGTTTCAATGGGCAACCGTTCGGGGATTATTTAGACCGAGGCGGCTAATGTCACAAATGGCCCGCGGTTATATCAACGTCGTTGAATACCCCACGTAGTGATTCAAAGTACATATTAGAATACAAATATTGAAGTGGGTTGATGCCAATTTTCTATCGTATCCTACGTCCTTCGATTTCTCTGCCTCAACGATCATTATTTCAACTTCAACGAACTAGGACCTTTGCACAAATAGTCATGTCGCTCGGAAAGACTGCCACCTTGAATACGGGAGCAAAGATCCCTTTGGTTGGTTTGGGAACTTGGCTCTCGAAGCCAAATGAAGTTGAGCAAGCTGTTGAGATTGCTTTGAAGACTGGATACCGTCATATGTAAGGAATTGGCAGCTCTATCTATCCTGTATATGGTTTCTGATAGTTCTTAGTGATGCCGCTGCCATCTACAACAACGAGGAGGAGGTTGGCCGAGGAATTAAGAAATCCGGTGTCCCCCGGTCCGAATTCTTCTTGACAAGCAAGCTGTGGAACCACAAGCGCGCGCCAGAAGATGTAGAAAGTGCTCTTGACCAGACATTGAGAGAGCTCCAAACAGACTACCTAGACCTTTACCTTGTAAGCCAAAAGTAAATTATGCTTAAGCCCATTAGACTAATCAGCAGCCATAGATCCACTGGCCAATTGTCTTCAAATCCGGCGATGAGCAATTCCCTCACACCGAAACCGGAGAGTTTGCGCTCGGTGATGTCCCCATCGCAGACACCTGGGCAGCTATGGAGAAGCTCCTTGACACCGGCAAAGTCAAGGCCATCGGAGTCTCAAACTTCAACATCCGCCGCCTCACAGAGCTCCTCAAGACCGCCAAGGTTGTCCCCGCAGTCAACCAGATCGAAGCACACCCGTTCCTCCAGCAGCCAAAGCTCAAGGAATTCTTGGATTCGAAGGGCATTCACATCACCGCCTATAGTCCGCTCGGAAACAACATCTACGGAAAGGCTAGAGTTATCGATGACGAGGCCGTTCAGCAGGTTGCAAAGGAGACTGGTAAAGATACCGCTCAAGTACTTATTTCATGGGCCGTGAAGAGAGGAACCAGTGTTGTCCCCAAGAGTGTTACCAAATCACGCATCGAATCAAATTTCCAACGTTCGTACCCCTCTGCACCGCAATTAAATGCTTTTTTTAGGTGTAATACTGACATCTCAAAGAATTCGAACTTTCGGACGAGGCATTTGCGAAGCTCAACGCATTGGACAAGAACCAGAGATATAACGACCCTGTTGAGTGGGGTTTCGATATGTTTGAGGAGCATGATGAGGCGTATGTCAAGGCAGCTGCCAAAAAATGGGTTGCAGAGAACTGGAAAAAGGAATAGATGTGGTGTGATGTGTATGTAGCTGGCTAGATATCCATTAAGGGCGTTAAGGTCCGAATCCATATAAGATTATTGAATGTACTAGGCCGTCCATAAGTGACCCAATTGCAATTACGCATACATATAGTCATCCGGATCTGGACTTCCTCGCATCCCCATGTAAGTCCGGATTTAATACTATATGCATGGTACCTGATCTATTGTGAGAATATTCTAATACATCTCTAGTTCGTCATGCATTATCTTCCGAATACCTACCTGTTTAGTTTACTAATCAACCCCAGCCCCTTGCCGGAATTAATAATGATATATATCGCCCAAATGCATATTTACCATGCATGGAGCATAGCTGTATGCCCAGCTACTCTAGCTTTGCTATACCTTATCATCGCCGAATACCAAGCCCACCCGAACCGAAAACTAGCGCTCAAATTCGATAGTAATCAATCTACACATATGAGTGCACTTATCCCCAGGCGTTGATATGCGCATAGGTACGCTGCACACGTATGTATACTGTATTTCGGGTGAACGGCCAACGAATCGAGGTTCGGAACGGCCGCCGCTGGTTACAGGAACCAGGATATCGTATCATGACGTACTCGTAGTCTTCTAACGTTTCCGAACTGAGCTGGGTCTGCATACCACCAAAACCTAGTTGCCAAAGCACGATTTACGCCCATATGCAGACCCAGTCCAGTTCGGAAACGTAAAAAAACTACAAGTATATACCCTGGTACCAATCTGGCCATGGAGTGGTGTAGATATGATTATAAGTGCAGTGTTCGATACTTGACCAACTACCGGCACATGTAGGCTCCGTTACAACCTCGCCGCCGGGAATCGAAATAACAAATTATATCTGGTACTCGCCGAGAGAGTATGCATAGAATATCTGACTCGACCGTTTCTTCTAGAGATCAAAGTGAGGCTATAACCATGTGTTTGTAAACTTGAAAGGAGAAATAGTCGTTCCCCAGTACTCCAGTCTGGTTCAAGACGATGAGAGTGAATGCAATGATAAGTACCACTAGTAGTACACGTATTCCATGCATACTGAGTAAATTATACCCGCACTCAAGGCTCTATAAGATCATATAAGCCCCAATTAATACCAAAAACCCGCCGCTATCAAGAAACAATAAGTATATCATCTAGTAACCTTGAGTCTATAAGGCATCAAAACAACTAGACTATATCTCCCAGCTTCTTCCTCTCCAATCTAATTCCGCATAACTCTTACTTCCACACCACGGTACATCATCTTTTCCGTAAGGCCTGATTGGCAGATCATAAGGCATCCTCAAACCTATAACCTTGACATCCTTGGAATTATCTATGCTGACATCTGGAGTATCCTTTTTAAATACAGGGATAATCTCAACATTTTCCTCGTCGCTGTCTTTAAAAAGCCCCGGGTAAATAAGCACGCCAACCTCGTAACTACTGATCTTGACTTCGCCCTGCCCTGGTCCAAGAAAACCGGCGCTCGAATTTTTGCGAGCAGTGCCCCATGCTTGAGTGGAGAGATTCGCCGATGACAACATGGCCCACTCAATACTCCTACATGTCTGATCGGTGAAACGTATGTATGTTTTAATATGTGGCGCAGCCCGAGTACGTCCAGAGTGAGTACTGTTAATTTGATTTGTGAGAGAGGGTGACTGCACGAATGATGGGTCCGAATATGGATCCCAATGACACAAAAAAGGGCGCAGATATCTGAGTTGTGAGTCTTGCGCCTTTGTTTGGATCCTAATATGAATTGCTTGGCCGGAAGCGTAACCATTTAGGGAACTGCGGACCTCATGTGCTGTTGGGAAAATGATTGAAAGCTTAGGTTTTTTCGCCAGTATGGAACCTGATGAGGGCTTTGTGGTGTTCCTAGCCGCCGATAAAGCTTTGTAAAGGACTGGAGACAGCCAAGTGTCCATCGATCCTAGCGTCGCAATAGAGGATACCTGCAATACTATTCTCCCTTTGTCGCCATCTTTGTCGTGCTGGTGATTATTACTCAATGGAATGTTACTCAGAACTCTTTCAAGACCCATCCATCCCCACCGTTCCCCTGCTCCTCGGCCATTTAATTGATACTTCCCAGGAACACTGGCAACAAATACAGCCCTAACTTCTTGAAATGAGTATTTTCCCAGCTTGTCGTATAGACCACTAACACGACTTTTACCATACGCTCTAAGATATGCCAGCAGATCGTTCTTGAACGACTCTCCGATCAGCCTTGGTTTTGGTACTGGGGCATCTGGCGAGTTTTGAATTGACATGAGTGGCAGGAGTGGTGACCGCCATACCGCTTGTGTCATATTCGTCCAGTCAAACTCAATCATATTTGAGGTATGAATAATAACCCTTGAAATATTACCGGTGAGTTATAGAAGACTCTTGATTATTATAAAATATTAATACTCACTGTGCAAGTTCATCATGTCGGAACAAAACGATCATCTTTGTGTGGTGGGTTCCAAAAGGCTCTGGCATGTAGGCGGAGATGATTTTGACATTATGATATCTATTAGCCTGTTCCTGCATTGCTATTAGTTGAATAAGTTAACGACTGTATTCGTACTCACAAACCTCGAGTCTGGTTATATTACCATCTTGTTTCCGCCAGCTCCCGTGAACAATTTTGACATCTACGATATCTTTGATATCCGGATCAAACTGATCCCTAAGACACACATGCAATCATTAGCCAGGGCAATCCGAAACATGTTATTACTATTCTAGTTGTAAAGTGGTATATTGGTATGTATAGCTTTTAAAGTATCAAATCGGCAACCATCCATGATCTCTATAAATGGAATTTTCAAAAGAGATAGCGAAAATCTTACATCACCCAATCGACATCAATCAAAAAGTTGAATATCCATGCTCCCTTAATCATAACATCACCTAGTATGTCATGAATCCTAATAGTATCGACGTTATCGGAGTCCGGGAGGTCTCTAACCAATGTCAACTGAAAAGGAGATGGCAATCGTTTTGTTTGGCCCTGCCCAGTCACAAATCGATTACTTCCTTTCTTTTCTTGAGATTCCGGCTTCAATCTCTCTTCCTCTTGTTTCTCACGATCAACACGGGCGTTTGTCATAGAATCATCGAAAAGCACCCGTCCTTCGTCAGTAAGGTCGATAATGTCTACGTCCTTTATTGCTTGATTTTGTCTATCCTTAAGATATGCTTTTATAAAGATATCACCGTTAGTCTCATCGATTGCCGGAGCCTGCGAGGCTATCGAAGAAGGCTTTCGGCGGAGAGGTGGAGGTGATACAGCCCGATCAAGCGATGCGAGGAGTCCGTTATTATTCATGTTATCCATCCGCTGCCGTTTGACTTGTGGTTCGAGGATGTCCAAGGCTGAGGGGCGCTTTCCCGAGGCCCGTAGTGTAGCCATTTCGAAATGCCCCCAAGAGATCCCCTGTTGATGTTCTTGCCAGGTTTGTTCACCACTGAATGCTCAGTGGTGGGGTTGAGCTCTGGGAGACGCGTTAAGCATTTTAGATAGACCAAGATAATTATGTATAGATGCTGTAGGTCCCAGTCGCTTCAGACAACTGAATGTCTACTGTTTTACATGAAGCACTTTTTCTACGTGTTTACTAAGAAATAATACATATCGTAATATTGGTCTCACACACTATCACTCGATTTCACTCAACACCCGGTTTACCCAGAACCGGTATCGCTGTCCCGACTCATCTAAAAAACTTGAAATTTAAAGATCAGGAGTACATATATGTAGGTATAGGTACATGTACATACTCGTAATTTCCTGGCGTTTTTGGACTGGGCCACTATTGCATACTCGTTCTTCCATGACGTTTCCGAACACGACCAATATTGCATACACACAAAAAGGTGCATTTGGCCCCTTTTTGTATGGTATGCAATATTGGTCGTGTTCGGAAACGTCATGGAGGAACGAGTACACCTAAAATCAGGATCTTGGCGTATTTTTGTATGGTATGCAACAGGAAGTTACGAGTAGATACTCTAGGCACGTACGAATGTAGAAGACAAGATAATATCCATGCATGTCCAGCTCTGACCCATAGCTCTTGACACTTAAAATGCCAAGCTAGTACTTACTGCCCCACCCCGCAACCCCTCTTCATCATCATCCTCATCTCATCCTCTAAAATCTTGATATCTCAATCTCTCAAATCCTCCAGCACCTCAAAATCACATTACACAGACCATCGCCATGTCCTCTAAATTCGATGCAGCTGTCACTGCTGTTAACAGCTTCAAGAAGATGCCTAGCCAGGATGACGCTCTCCTTGTCTCTACTCCCGCGTCTCTGACTGGTAATGAGTTCGTTGGCTAACCTGAAATGCACTATAGTTCTATGCCTATTTCAAGACTGCCAAGTTCGGAAAGCCCACTGAGAATCGTCCTGGGATGTTCGACATGAAGGTTGAATAGCTCCCTTATTCTTCTCGACTCCAAAAAAGAAAGAGAAAATAGTGAATATAGCATATACTAAAATTATCCAACAAACAGGGCCGCTACAAGTACGATGCCTGGGCTAAGGCAGCCAACGAATACACCCAGGAAGAAGCCGAAAAGAAGTACATCGAGCTTTACGAGAGCAAGAAAGCCGATTATGAAAATTAGACACGCGCGGGTGTAATGGTCTGTTAGCTTGTGGAAATTGGGCAGTCTAATAAACTATATATACTATCTGCCCCGTTTGTTTGGTTGTAAGCCAAACGGAATCAAGTTTAAATGAGCCGGTGTATTCTTCAGTAAATTTTAAATTCATGATAACCAGTTGGATTGTAATGGTCATATCTTAATACTTGTAGGAGAAGCGATGACCTCGTCCGATAGCCCTCCTTGTATGAATGTTGCCAAGCATCAAACAGAGATATAAGTGCACATTTAGATTCCCGCCAGCGATATATTCAGATTTTGCCATGCAGTGGAAATCAAATGGTAGATATATTTCGGGTACGTCTGTACCATCCACCGCGTTCCTATATCACTCCGCGCCGATAAAGAAAGAAAAACTAAATCATAGCCGGAATGAGATGAAAAATCCAAAAGAAAGAGAAAAAAAGAAAAGAAATGAAAATAGAGCATAAACATAAAACCCCACAAGAATTCTAGAGAGCAGAGCGTTTTTTTCAACTTGAAAATACATGCAAAAAATAAGAAATTGGACAAAAGAAATAAGAAAAGGGTGAAAATAATAATAATAACAAGTATTGGCAAAGTTTTGTGAGACAAATAGTTGAGTTTGCCTCACAAAATACTGTAGTCTAGTAGACCAAACAATTCATCTCATAAGATTTTTTTAAAGACCCTCAATTTTCAATTATGAAATAGAAGAAGGGGAACAAAAGAACCTGTCATTTCTCACAAATCAACTCACCACTAATTACCGGTAATAGAAGCCGCTCCTCCATACACCTTTGCCCTCTGCATACTTAATCCTCTCTCTCATTAACCTAGTCATCCCTACCAATAACCTACTGCCTAGTCGGCTTTGGTCCCTGAATTTCCACCGAGCAAGCCCTCCTTTCCTTCCAGCTTGAAAAATCCACCAGCTCCTCGTCTCCTCATCAAACCCTTCCCATAAACAGCTGCCACAACAATGAGAACAATTGCACCAAAGGTGCTCAGCAAAGGGTGGCGTCCGAATCCTGCACGTAGCCTGTAAAACACGCTGTAAATGCGGTTGGTAGAAGACTTGCTTTGGATCTTTGGGGGATCGGCGATGACAGCCTTGAGCGTATCGAGGATGGCAGAGCGAGAAGGACGAATTGGCGCGCCATCGAGCGTGATATCCCAGTACCTCTTTGTCTGTATGGGCGAGTTAGTACGGTGTGGTTGAAAAAGAACATTGGGGGGGGGGGAAATGCTCACGTCCTCATCGTTAATGATGATTCTCTCCCCAACTTCGTTGACATTAACGCCGTAGGTACTGCGCACCCATCGTTCCCAGAAGACACCATCAACCCACGCAAAACCCACCTCCTTCTTCTTCTCCACGTTGATTCGCATGTTCTTTGCCGCTCTCAACGCTCGCTCGTCATCACGGTCCTCGGCCTCTTCAATGCGCAGCTGCTTCCGGTCTCGGAGTTCCTGCTTCTCGTTCTTCTCCTCCATCTGGCGCTGGTCCATGAACTCCATAGCAGCCTTCTTGAGCTCGGCCTTGGCGGTTGCAAAGTCATTGGGGCGATTACGTGATAATATCCCGAGCACGACGGTCTTACCGTGCATAATCTCGTGGGAGTTGGCAGCGGAGAGCTCCGGGACGATGGGAAGCCATACAGACTTCATCCAGTCGAGGACCCTATTCGTATCGCGCATATCCTTGGGGGATAGCGCAAGATAGTAGCTTGGTTTTCCATCACGGACAACGATGAGGCGGGGCCATGTTGTTACGCGGAACCGCTTTGCCATTAGATCGCTGCTGGTCTTAAGTAATGGGGCATGTCCGATAAGGGGAAGAGTGATCCTCTCCAAGGCTGCGAAGTCTTCGCTGGTAGTAGCCTGGTCATAGAAATAGATAAACGCAACCTCCATACCGGCTTTTTCCATCTCCTCAAATTCCGCAAGATCAACCTCATTTACGCCGGAATTGACAGCTTTCCGCGCATATGCTACCAGATCACCGAGCCCACGGAGGCCATCATATTCAACGCGTTCACCGCCCTGAAAGAACAAGATGGTTGGGTATCCGCGGAGATTAACATCCCTACAAAGGCGCTTCTCGACCTCGCAGTTGACTTCACCGATGTTCAGGGAGCCCTTCATTTCGCGACCAAGCTCGGACCAGGCGGGGGCCATGGCTTGACAGTGCCCACACCAAGGCGCATAGAATTTGATGAACCAAGGATCGCGAGTGGTGGTGACAAGGCGTAGGAACGCTTCGGCATCGAGGTTCATGCTCTCTCCGAGAAGGTTTGCTGTTTGCTTTGGTGGTGAAGGACGGAGAGACCCAACTTTTGTCGCCTTTTCCTCCGTAGCATCCACTTCAGACTCCTGCGCCTCTGTCGTATCAACATCGCCCTCTTTCTCCTCCTTTTTAGGGGTTTCCTCTCCCGAGGCGTCAGGAACTTTCGGGAGGGTGATGGTTTTTGGTCTACTTCCAGGTTTGATCTCTTCCAGGTATTTTTCGACAAACTCACTCAGGCTTGATAGGTCGCGGGTAGGCTTCTTGAACTGGTCAACAAGTTTTCCGTCCTTATATAAATTAAAAGTAGGATATCCCTGAATATTTAGTTTCTCGTCCACGCAAATATCTCCGTAGGCATTGCAGTTTAGGTTGGCGAAATGGAAGTCATAATTTTCGGTGAATGAGGGTGACGCAGACTGAGATTTGAACTCGGCGCCGGGGGGTGGGAGAGCTGTGCTGTCAAGTGTTGACGTAGAATAGAACTCATGGAGAGTTTTCCATGTAGGCGCAACGGCAATACAATGGCCGCATGTAGGTGAATAATGTTTTATAAACCTAGGGTAGATCAAGGTCAGCCTCGGTCGATGAATTAAATCGCTCTCGATATTCCATTAGATAATCCCTTTTCGGCCGTCTCGACTCGCACAATTATTGCCTCGGAATCTATCGGGGACCATGCTCACCAGTAGCCCTTTGCTATCTTGTCGTAAAAGTTCGTGCCAGTAAGCTCAGGAAGCTCTGGCGCTTTCACATCCCTCGCCGGCGAAGTTGTTTTTGATAGAGTATCAGCTTGAACTGGTGGTGGTAGAGGAAGAGGATTCGGATCTGCGGAGACCAGAGAAGATAGTCCGAAGACCAGAAGGCCCAGCGATAGAGATACGAAACGCATTTTGGGGTATCAAGATGGGCGGGAGGTGTGGGGTGTGGAGGGGGGAGAGGATTGTGGACAATCGGAGTCCGAGTGTTTGTGGGAATCGTTCACACACTCTCTCACTTCACTATCCTCAGTAGGGGTATCTACTGTATTTTCTGGCGGCGTGTATCCTGTTCACCACATAGGGGGAGCGTTGTGCGAGCGAGGGAATCGAGACGGTTGTTGACAGGGGATGTACGAAAAGCGAAAAGCGGCAAAAAGGAGGCTCAAGGGGATACCAGTGACCAGCGGCACAACCACCCAAACCCAAAGAGGAAGGCTTTTATCGCGAACGTTAACGTCGTTAACGGTGACAGCTCTTGGTGTTTCTTTGTTTGCCTTCTCCACCCACTGTCTCTCTGAAGATTGTCCCTCTACTCTAAAATACATATTCCTCCCATTTTCTCTACCCCCGTGGACGTGCATGCCCTAACAGCTGTCCATCTCACTGCCACTCACTCCCATCCACCTCCTTTCATAAAGTTAGAGGCTTAGCTAGGAAGCCAAGTGATTTTATCACTCCCTCAGCTGTCTCACCTTTATCAAGGATTCAAGACTTATATACTCTAGATGAGTATGCACGGGCCCGGAGCTCTGGAGGCTTTTGTGAAATGGTCGTAGGTTGGTTACTTGTGTTATATATATATATATGTACCACTTCAACCATTGGGAATATTTCCCGTGATACTTATCAGAGGCCATATTCAGTTACTTACCCTCCATGGTATACGGTAATCAATGCCTACTCGCTTGCTATGAATAACCGAGACATATTTTCAAAAACAGGATAGATGGTCATCTCCGAAGGGTTCAATAATTTATGGGCCTATGTGTAACTACCGCAGTTTGGACTAATCTCAATATTAGTATCATATATGATTCTTCCATGAACCCGAAATTCCTATTCCACAAGGCACAGATAATGATCAGAATCCCATGACACATCATCTGCCCGTCATTTCGTCTAGGGGATGACCCCTTCTGGGGTCATAGAAACTATTATAAAAAATGGAAACACTTAGAATGAGTGGTTCTTGGTATCCCACGTTGCGTTGCTTCGAAACATCACTTTCAACCGTCGATCGCGAGTACCTTTTGCGTCCCGTATTTATATAATCCCATGCTCCAGCCCAAAGTCACAGAGATACAGACCGTTGGTTACCCTACTCAGAAAAGGATATCATACACAAGAATGCGAGCAAAACGTCTCTCTAAATCCTACAAAATGCTCCCTGTAATCCCCGAGGACAGCAACCCCACCCAAGGCGTGCCGGTATGAAATATGCCAAACAGCCCAATTGCACCTATGGCTTATATCCATACTAACCACAGGCTTGTATGTAGACAAACCGCATGACCGAGGTACTCACAGCCAGTTTGTTGAACCTCGCATCACTACGAACATCAACACCGACGCCAATGGAGGAGAAGGAGTTGGAGCGGAGACAGCAGAATGTGAAGCGCAATTTGGCCAAGTTCATGAGGGATGAGCAGAAGTTAGAGGATAGGAGAAGGAGAAGGAGAAAGGCGAGGAACATATGGGAAAGGGCGGGTCTGGGGAGTTGCTGGGTTTGATTTATGAGTCTGGAGTTATACGATACGGGAGGACTTTTGGCAAACTCTTAAATTGAGAAGAAAAAATATTCTCATCATATATCTATATTTTAAACCTTGATTGACGACAATTACACCCGGTAATACACGTTTCGAGTGATATCTTATTTATGTGACAATACTCTATCACTCTCAACCCTTTGTTTGCCCTTCCAGAACACGTTCCCTTCATTGATTTACACCCATCGGATTAAGTTCACAGCTAGCACATGCACAAGATTGCTAAAGTTTAAGATCTCGGTCTACAGCAGAGAAATTAACAGATAGATTACAAATCGGATGATTTATTAGTGCCACCATGAACTCCCAGGCCAAACATAGCCGCATCTATCCATGGTCCGGTTTCGTTCTCATCTGATATGGAGTCTTGCTACTTGCGGAAATTCCGTGATGCATCGCTCCCCGTTGCCGGTGCTGCAATCAACACGTCGAGTTGTGCTATTCAAACTACAAATAGCGGTGACCCAATGCTTAATGACAAGAGCTGAAAGCTGGGAGGACCCAGGAATTGAATAGTTATGCCAGTTGCAACGCTATATATGGTTATTTTTCTTTCCAAAGAATTCCAGCCTCTGCGCATAAAGACGATCCGGGGTATAGTAGTTTATTCTGGTGTTGGTGACTATTTTATACCAGCAAATACATGGCATATGCATGAAGGGATATATTCTAAGTGGGGGCCTGCGAATGGTCGAACCATCGCTTCAACAGCCTAAAATACTCTAAATCAAATAGAAGACCCTGAAACGTGTTATGTCGGCTTCAAAAAAAAGAAGAAAAAATTCCACCTCTTACTCTTGATCATTGTGTATTGTTGGATTGAAGGCGCCTGCAGCTAACAAAGTTTGAGTGCATCATATTTATGATACACATAACAATGGGTTCCTCCCGGGCTGCCCAGGGGTAATAATCGCAACGTGTTGCGAGAAAAAAAAAATCCCTGCCAAGTCCAAGATCTACCTTTCCGGTAAGCGGGGAATTCATAGAAAGACGTCGAAGTCTCACATAGGACCCCTAGTCTGGTGTTTATTTTCATAGTTGACTGTAAGTCTTCTACCCCTCAAAACCTCTTACTCTTCTGCTCGTTCGCCTCCCTCGCTCATCACAAGGACTGTCGACTGTCGACTCCACAGCTTGAATTCGCCGGTCGTCATCTCGGTGCATGCACAGCTCTAAGAAACCAGCTGGTTTGTGCTGTGAAGGGATCTCATAAGGGGAGGGAAACATTTCAAAAAGTATTTCGGCCGTTGAGAAGACAGGAGGTGAAAGAGATATTATATATCCAAAAACTGTTAAATAGCGCTATACTATTATAGTCAACCGCCAAACCTAGAACCTTTGCTCTTGTCGTTTTTATCCCACTTTGCTGTTCGTGATCTTACGCTTGCTATTGCGGGTATGTACATTTGGTTTTCTCATTTATTCCGCTTCTATGTTTGATCAATCCACTTCCCTTCCCTTGGACTTTCAGACGGTTATCACTAGCTTTTTTACGACTCTAATCCTTTTAAGTGCCAGGAATCGAACTACGACCGTTGTCATTTGATTTTTTTTTTTTTCGTGTGTCATCCAACCAGTCAACCCAACCACACCCTTAAATTCTGCTCGCCACTTTCCCCTGCGTTATTCAAATTAAAACGTCAAGATGGTTCATATTGGGAAGAAACTTCAGGAAAAGCATAAGGATGGGAAACCAACATTCTCATTCGAATATTTTGTGCCTAAGACCGCACAGGTTCGCTTTACCCCGCTGTAATCAAATGCTGTTGATTCTTGCTAACAAAAAGGAACTTAGGGTGTTCAAAATCTTTATGACCGTAAGTTTTTATTGGAGCGTTTCTCGTTTTTTGCAGTCAATTGATATCTGATAATCAAAATAGGCATGGACCGCATGAATGCCCTGGGACCGCAATTCATCGATGTCACATGGAATGCTGGTGGTCGTCTGTCAAATTTGACCTGTGAAATGGTCAATGTGGCACAATCCGTCTACGGAATTGAGACCTGCATGCATCTTACCTGTACCGGAATGCCTAGATCGAAGGTCGATAATGCTCTTAAGGAAGCTTACAAAGCTGGCTGCACAAATATTCTCGCCCTTCGTGGTGACCCCCCGAGAGAGAATGAGAAGTGGGAGGCGGATCCTCATGGGTTTCATTATGCCAAAGATCTTGTCAAATATATTAAGCAAAACTACGGCGACCACTTCGACATCCATGTTGCTGGTTATCCGGAGGGCTGTGAGGACCAGGAAGACGTCGACTTACTCATCCAGCATTTAAAGGAGAAAGTCGACGCTGGCGCAAGTTCGGTCATTACGCAGATGTTCTATGATGTCGATATCTTTTTGGATTGGGTCAAGAAATGTAGGGCTATCGGCATCACAGTTCCCATTATCCCGGGAATTATGCCAATTCACACATACGCTGCTTTCATGAGAAGAGCTACATGGACAAAATGCCATATTCCCGAGAAATGGACGGAGCTCTTGGAGCCTGTCAAGGGTGATGATGTTGCGGTTCGTGATATTGGTAGAGATCTTGTTGTTGAAATGTGTAGGAAGATCATAGACGCAGGGATTCTGCACTTGCACTTGTATAGCTCCCATATGAAGGTTCGGTTTTGCGGTTACTGACATATGACAGTTATACCATGAATTTGGCCACTGCGACACGTATGTGCCTCGAGAACCTTAGGCTTATTCCCTCACTGGAAGAGCGAACTAAAGCTCTTCCTTTCCGCCCCTCCCTTGGACTCAGACGTGACAAAGAAAATGTGCGGCCCATCTTTTGGAAGAACCGTCACCACTCGTATGTTCAGCGCACTCAAGAGTGGGACGAGTTCCCTAATGGTCGTTGGGGTGATTCCCGTTCACCCGCTTTTGGAGAGCTAGATGCGTATGGTATCGGTCTCCGCGGTAGTAATGATTCGAACATCAAGATTTACGGACACCCCAAGACAGTACGGGATGTGGGTAAACTCATTGCCCGATACATCTCCGGCGACCTCCCATCTCTGCCATGGTCAGAAGGGAAGATTAACTCAGAAGCTGATGCAATCTCCAAAGAGCTTGTGGACTTGAATAATCGTGGGTTTTTGACCATTAACTCTCAGCCTGCCGTTAACGGAGTCAAGTCAACCCATCCTATCTACGGCTGGGGCCCTAAAAATGGATACGTTTACCAAAAGTCTTATCTAGAGCTTCTGGTAACCCCTGAGCTTCTCGCAGAATTAATCACACGAATTGAAAGAGATTCAGACCTTTCATACCACGCTGTCGATAAGACTGGCTCACTGAAGACGAACAGCATGGAGGGACCGAATGCGGTCACTTGGGGTGTATTCCCAGGAAAGGAGATCATTCAACCCACTGTTGTAGAGACAGTTTCATTCTTAGCATGGAAGGATGAGGCATATAGACTCGGAGAGGACTGGGCGCACTGTTATGAGAATAACAGTGTGAGCAGACACTTGATCCAAGGTATCATGGACTCATGGTGGCTTTTGAATATTGGTCAGTTTAATCCTTATTTTCTAAATATTTCTGGTGTGCTGAATGCTGACTTGATATAGTGGACAACGATTTTCACGAGTCTACAAGGATTTATAGACTTTTTGATGGCTTATCAGTCGATGGCCTTGATAACACTCTCGATGATGCACTGGTTGAGAAGTTGGCTGCTGCCTCTGTTGCCGCAGTTGCCTAAGAAATAACTCCTAGAAAATAATTAGAGATAGTAAAAGGAAGGGAGAAGAGAGAAAAGCGATTGAAGTTGGTTTTGTATTTGGCAGGTTTTCGATTCTTATGTTTTCATTTTCACCGGATTGCAAAAACGGGTTGTGAGGTAGAGCCAAACTTCAACATGTTTGGTTTTTAGGTGCATTCAAGGCGTTTTTTTATTCAACATTTGAATTTTGGATGGCAGGAAAGAGGTTCATGGATGGAGTTCTGTTTGGGTTTCAACACGCGCAATAGATACGATAAAAGTAGTTGGTAGCGTAGTTGTAGTGGGCTTATAAAAAAACAAATACATGGAAAGGAAAAACTGTGTTTTTCTTTATTTGAGATTCGGAATCAATAAGGGATGCCATGGGTCGTGTACAAGGTACAGCTCCTTGATCTCACATTTTCTCTATATGACCCCTATGTGTGGTAAAGAGGCTTTGTGATGACGAGTGACATTTCGTGTCATTGCTCTGCTCTATTGTATATATACATATGTTGAGGAAGGATATCCATAAAGGCCAAAAAATTATACGTGTTTACAGGTGTTCGTGCATCCTATAACTCCCGAACAACGAACTCCCACCACCCCCAACTCAAATCCCAACTCCGACCCCAGTTTCATTTATCCGCATGTGAATTACAGTACTGCATCTCTGGCCGAAGCATTACCAGCATAATGCTGGTATGGAACTGGCGTTAAAACATCCCGACCGCTGAAGGAGCAATGACCGACTACGCCATCCCTCCCCACAACCCCCCAAAGTAACGGTGCGGTCGATATTGAGGTCTCGTCTGGGTTTGGATGACAAGCAGCACTGATGGCAGCGCTGCAGCTTCCCACTAATGGGATTCCACCGTTATACCTCCGGAATCCAATTCCTAGAGCCACAAGAAGCATAACGGATCCCAATGTCAAAACAAACACAACGGCAATGGGGGACCATCCGACTTGCGATATGTAATCATCATCATCGGGGCCGTTACTAAGGTTATTGATTCGTGCAAGAAAAAGGCCCTGCGAGATCAACCAATGCATCGTGCCAGATGCTATCATGAGCGGTAAACTGTATTTGTATGGTAACTGGAGGAAGTGAGTCGTCCTCTGGGCACCAACTGGAGATGTCACTCTGAGAGTCCGTCGTTTGGAGGAGAACCTGTCCCATTCATCACCTAGCAGCATGCATGTGAAAATGGAGTTGTATAGGAGGTATAGAAATGAAAAAATGGCCTGAGGAAGGTTCGCTGTAAGAACACAAGCAATGAGACCTTTGTAGTCATTTTGACTACCCCCCCCGAAAATTGTCATTGGGCCCATCAAAGTTTGAACATCGACAGCACCGAGACGCATGTTCCATAACGAAGAAAGATCTCGCGGAATGCCATCAGTATCAAAGCCCCGAAGACCAAGCGAAAGGAGAAAAGCAGCAACACTGATAGCCGTTAAGGCGCTGAGAATCAATCAGCCTCTAATATCCAAATATATTCCAATGCTTCGAAGTACTTACAGGGCATTGCAGATAAACCATCGACCAATACTTGCTGCACTAAGCCAGAAGTGTTTACATGGCTTCCATAATTGCATATTCCACTTTCCGTGGGTGGTTCCATCACTGGTATGTTTCCAAATTCCTTTCTTGATATCCTTCTTGGAAACAATACACATCCCTGCAGTCGTCTTATCTGGAGACTCAAGAAATGATGAGACTGCATCACCAACAGTGACAAGAGGGTTTTCTTTGCTTTTACAAACCGTATAGAACATGCAGATCGATTTGACAGCGTTGCATATTATTACTGCAATCATGATGTGCATGCTAAACTGTAGACTGCATTTTTCCTCCATCCGCTCGCTAAGACAGTACTGAACTGTGGAACCATTCATTATCCATGAATCGGCTTGATTGATGTATTCATTGACATCGCAGGGAGGAAGTTTCCTGCTCTCGTATGAAGTGTAGAGGTCTCGATTGAAAGAAGAGCAAACCCAAGCAAATGGTTCCCCGTAGCCATTATTTATGCCATGTGTATTATAATCGGGCTCCTCTCCATCCCCGGGGACTACAAGTATAACATCTCGTCGATCAGCCATAAACTGCTGCCCGTATTTTCGGATGCATTCCGTATTAGTAAGTTTTTCGTATGGAGAAGAAGTATAATCAGAAGTTAATCTTCCTTCTGACATTAGTCTCTGATGGTATAGGTAGGTAGAAGTTGTGGCAAATATAGCCGAATTGTACCTACGGCCCGAATATCAGATTCAACGTTTGCCTGTATCGACTATATCCGCGTGACTAGACTCACATGAAATGCAACGGTATAGAACTCATTGCCAGAAGCGACCACAAACAAATCCTGGTGAAGCTGATTTTAGTCAAATTTCTCACACTCGGGACACCTATATCCAGCCATTTCTTTCTTGCATGGGCTCTATCAACCTCCGCCCGAGTCGGAGCACTCAAGCATTGCATGGTATAATTGCTTGCGCTGAGCATAAGTGTTGACAGAACATTGATTATTAAATGAGCTAATAAGCTCAGGTTCTTTGTCGTATTGCAGCTTCCTTTGTACAAAATTCCGATCCCGGGCTCGTCACTAGGTCTTTTGGACGCCCAAATTGTGAGGATGGAGTTGGCAAGAAACACCACTGTCGAGGTAATCGCGCAATAGGTACAACCGGTTCGCCATCCTCCAGAGAACAGACCAAGGCGATCAACCAGTAGTCGGTGGAAGCGAGATCTTTTAAACCTAGACCGTGAATGGGTGGGTCGTTGCTCAGGGTCGTCTTCTAGAGGCTCCTGACTATGCAGAGTATTGTATTCATACTTCGAGGGTCTCCGACTAACGCTATTAATAGTACTATTCTCCATGAGTACCAAGAATTTCCCTAAATCAGACCATATCCGGATATCATACCTCTGAAGTCTGTGGCTAAAGCCCTCCCCATTTAATGATCTGGGCACTTCTTTTCTCCGTATTTTCTGGGTAGCTAGTGGCATAAGCGGAAAACTTTGCTGATCCTTATCTTCCATGTCTTTGGCTTAGAAATGCTAGGCCAAAACCTTTTTCGGAATCGTAAGTATATAGGTACTTCGAGCAGACTGGCAGACCTTTAGATTTTGGAGTGGCGCAACTGGTGCTGAGATGGTCTGGTGAATGTGTGTGTGTCTACAGTAGTTATATATGGTAGACTTCAGCCCTGCATCACATGAATACTTGGTTGAAATGCTTGATTCAACCTTGGCAGGGGGGAGGGGGGGAACATGCGCCTCAGCCCTTCGAATTTTTGAATTGTTCACAAGGGTATATTTCAAAGAGCAACTAGAATGCTAGAGTAGTTGGGTGTTAAACAAGAGATTCTCGGTCACAGTATAAATCGTTCTCTGATAAAAGTTGTACAATTGTTCTGGCTCGATCCCAGCTTTGCAATCGACCTTTTTACTGGATGGAAAGCTGGAAACGCTTTTGTCGTCAATTAATCAAATCGTTCTAACTCTGGCTCCGGCCCGTTTCTGGCCCAGTTGCAAGACTCGCAGATGATTTGATCCTCTCCTCCGCCATCAGCATGACACATGTAAGGTGGTTATTGTGCTTCTACGATTTCGAATGCTCTTGGTTAGCGCTTCGACTCAAACAAACATGTAAAACGCATGCATACGGGGGGGTCCACAAGTGAAGTTCTGATTCAAATCGGGCTGCCATTGCATACTACTGTTGTTGTATCGACTTTGTCCAGGGCCGGGGTCATAGGACAATAAAGTACCAAGTTAGGAGCCTTAGTTAGAGTACCTACAGGCCACTTTAATTACCCGAGAAGGGTCGGCAGTTGAAATGATTCACCGACGGAATAGGAACTGAAGTACATGTAGGTACCGCAGTACATGTAGGTACGTACATGTACCTTACTTACACACTCCAAGTATGTACTCTACATAGATGGGACGAGTGAGCGTATGTGATTCGTGTCATGTGCTGCATGCGATTCTATTGCTCAGGGTTAGGTTAATCAGACCATTTGTCCGGGTGGCCACGGTTCAGCTTTTCTACGCGCACACATATATCAATCTGAAGCTACATGTAGGTACACCCAAGTAATCTCTACCAAAGCCAATCCCCTTCTATGAGAAGTCGGCTTTTTATTCGCCGGTGTTCCATACTACACTGCTGAGCTATCAGGCTACGCTTCTTCTGCGGGTTGTCCCATCCATATCGCTAGTATCTTATGCACTAGGCTACTTATAATGTCGGGGGTTTGCCAGATGACTTTGCCTCCTAGTCATATGGAACCTGGGTGGAAGTTTGCAAAGGCTCAATAACAATTTGGTTTCCATTGAGTTTCGGGGTATCCCCTAAGCTGTACTTGACCCCCTTTTATGGGAATCTCAACAGACAACAGCAAGGTTTAGGTGAGTTGTTGGTGAGGTATTGGCTCATGTCGAATGAATGATAAGAAATTGGGAAATCTCACTTTTGACCCCCCCCCCCCCCTTCCATAAAGGATGGTTCGACATGTTTCCGCAGCTTGAGATATACGTTAGAATATATTTCATTTAGGTCTCTTACTCGAGTCCAACGGGTTATCTATTCCCAATTACTTAAATAATCGTTTCTATAGCTAATAAGCCAAACATCCCAAATACTAAAAACTGCAAGGGTTCACAGAACATACTCATAATACGGTACTCACACCTCCTGAGCGGCACCGTACTGCTTCCTATAATCCATCATTCTAACCTTCTCTTCACCCTCAACCCCGGCAATTAAATCCGCGAGATCCAAAATGGCAACAACCTCAACCCCCAGCTCTTTCTTGACCTCTTGGATGGCGCTCAGCCCAGTGTCTACCTCACCTTCCTTCACAACCTTTCTCTCCTGCCTATCGAGCGCCACAACAATCCCAACCAACTCTCCACCGGCAGCCTTGATGATCTCCACAGCCTCCCTGATCGCCGTTCCCGCTGTAATCACATCATCCACAATGACAACCCTCTTGCCACGCAGATCCATTCCAACTATAGATCCGCCTTCGCCGTGGTCCTTCTTCTCCTTTCGGTTGAAGGCGTACCCGGTTCTGCCATACTTCTCGTTGTTGAGCGAGAACAGTTGCGTCGCAGTGATGGTCGCGAGCGGAATACCCTTGTATGCTGGCCCAAAGAGGAGATCGAATGACGTGCTGAGCGTTGGGTGGGAGTCTATTGTGCGCGCATAGGCTGTTGCAAGGGAGGTGAGGAGAGAGGCATCATTGAAGAGGCCGGCGTTGAAGAAGTAGGGTGAGACGCGGCCGGATTTGAGCGTGAAGGAGCCAAAGGTCAGAATTTTGGCTGAAAGGATGGTCTGTAGGAAGTCCTGCTTGAATTGGGGGAGAGGGGAGGTCATTGAGGGCGTTTGTAGGACTTGGGGAGTGGAGGGTTTGTTTTAGCAGGCTAATGTACGTAGTGGGGTTGGTGGGGTAGGTAGATGTAACGCCCACTGCGCTGCTTGGCACAGAATTTCTCTTACTAAGATTTGATGATTGGAAGATCTGAGTGAGGCTCCTCTAGATCTTTCGACACTTTAGACTTGACCATGTGAACATGTATGTAGTCTAAAAGACACGTCCTAGGGCGAGGCAGGGGTTAAATAGATAAAAGCTCAGGCTCCGAAGATAGAAACCAAGCTCATTGTCGACGACATATGGGCGTCGTTCTAGGAAAACCGTCCGCACAACCAAATCCTTATTCGGAAGAACCACACAACCGTTAGGCTCCAAATTTTCCCAACCTTAGTGAGAGCATGTACAGTACGAAAAAAACGGAGTGAAATCAATACTTATGACTACAGGATTAGTTTACACTAGTAATGTCGTATTTTTGTGCGGTCTTGAATATATGTCACAGCAAAATCATCCATTGACACTCTCTTTTCCTCTTTTTCCGAGGAGTTCTCTTTAGTGACATGTGGATGAAAAAAATGAAAAGTAATCCTCCAACGCTATTGTAGGAGTCTAAGAAAAAGTGGCAGTGACACAGAAATGTGCGTCGGTTGTGTAGGTAGTTTACAGCATTGATTTGGTGTTATTCCAAATTTATTGAGTACATATATACATGTATGTATGAATTTGTTTATATACACCTTTTAAATGCGGTAATGACACATATGTAAGTCCTTCCACTCGGGTTGTTTATAAAAACGAAACCAACTCTTGCCTAGCTGATTTCGATCCAGGCTTCAGATTGTGCAATAGGTGCCAATGGTCGTGCTTACATGATATATTGCATAGGTTAATAACTGAGGCCTAAGCGCATACGTGAAAATGATGACTGAAAATCAAGAGACACGCTATTATAGTTAGATGATCAAGACAATCTTAATATTAGATTTTCTGAAGAGATAAAGCTACAGGCTGTGAATAGACGAAGGGACATTGTACTGCGGAGCACGAGGCCGTTTCTCTTACTCGTGGCCTTAATTTCGAGAAAAAAATAGAAGAAAAATAGAAGGGAAAAAAATAGGTTATAAGCCCCAACCAGCGCGCGCCATTACTCAGGCTCTAGGTCAACATTCTGGTCGTCCTCCGGCGTCGGAGGATCGGTTTCAATGGATCCCATAAGCTCCAACGGGGGACCTTCATCCAAACAATTCTGAAGCTGCGTCAGGGTGTCTGTACACTTGCGCATGATAGTCTAAAGAAGTCAAGTCAGCGTTGAATTTAAATAGGGTGGTAGAAGAACACTGACTACAACATCCCACACATGTATCATTGCTGCCGCAAAGGGTCCAAAATGCTGGATTTTTGTAGGGAGTTCGAGTTTACGCGGGCTTGCACCCAAAATACACACAGAGCCGCCACCATACACCGTATAATAGGTCTTGAAGCGTAACGCTGCGCTCGCCATCAGTAAACGAACGATTGAGGCAGAACTTGGAAGATCGTACCTCCGGTTACTATTCCGAGTACCGGCAACTTGCTTGTATCTTTGCCAAATTGGGAATAGAGTCTAGCAATCATATCCCGGCTAACCTTAACCAACTTCATTATATCCTCTGTCCACTTGGTAGCGGTTGGAGTAGTATACTCCTTTCCGTTTTCCACCGCGCCCAGTTCAAACTGGGTGTATTTGATGACAGCGTCGTGGAAACGACCGGGGGCCCTACGGGTTCCAGGTAGGGCTTTGGAGGGGTTCTTTCTAATAGCTGCAGCATCGGTCGGACACTCGCCGCTTTGTGGGTACTTTAGACACAAGCTTAAAAGGACTGCTGGAAGATCAAGTTACCTGATTATCCGGAGGTCGGGGATGGTTTCTAGTGCTCGGTCAAAAAGAGCAGTCCAGATGTGGCCCTGGTACCACTTTTCTCGGTTGTCAGTGAGTGAGATGTGGCCGCTCTTGTAGTCGTTTATCCTTCAGAAGCGTTAGGTATAGTAGTCGGAGGAGGCACGTAGGAAGTGAATACGGGGAACAAACACCCATTGTAAAACGAGATGTGCCCATTGTAAGCTCATGTACTTCTGGCGCTTTGCGGAGCCATCTAGGCCCTCATCGGCGACGGTATAGTAGGCCCCACGTTCCAGAATGTCGTATATTTCATCTACGGTTTTTTTCTACGAATTGATTATGCGAGAATAAGTGAATAGTATTGGAATTAAGTATATATTGGGAACTCACGTTCCGAAAGAGGTCTAGATAATCTTTCAAAACCGTATCAGGATCTGGGGACTGTGGGAGTTGCTCATTAATCTTGATCCATTCCTCGGGGGTGAATAATTTCTCAACATCAGGGTCGCCAGTATCAAGAACAAATGAATGCGCTGGTGTCTCGCTCTCATTATTATTATAGACGTATTCGGCAAGCCTGTCCTCTACAGCAACACTAGCATCATCTAAGTACCATTTGGACGCATTGTCAATGTCGGCAAGTCTCTGCTTGAAAAGCCAGAGACGTTTAAGCGTCAAGTTGTCACTGAAAAATGTCATGTAAGAGAAAGGGCAGTGTAAATTGAGAGAATGAGAAGTACCCCCGGTTGACTTTAGTCCGCTTTGCACGAGCAGACTCTTTACTTTCAGCTTCGCTGGTGTTTGCACGCCTAGAATTCTTTCCCTTCAAGTTTCCGCTCTTCCTCGCCTTTACCCCGCCCCTTACACTTCCAGCACTCTCGCCTAGAAGCGCTCTATTGCTGCTTTCGCCGGGTGCATTAACATTCACTGAGAACTTCTTGGAGTGGGTGATACTAATTGATGCAGGTTGGGCCTGACGGTTAAGGTTGGCGCGCCAGTCCCTAAATCGTTTCTTGTCTTCATGCTAAAGAAGGAAAAAAGGAGTTAGTCCCCAAGCGAGCGCAATCCAATAGGGGCAGTGCCGGGCTGGGACGAACCCTTAACACCATATAGACCACGAAGGCCATATGATGCCCCGGACACTGGCACAGGCAACACTCTCGGCAGCGGTCTTACGAAGGCTATTGACGCTATTCTTGAAGCCCTGCTAGGCTGGGACGAACCCTTAACAACATGTCGACCACGAAGGCCACATGATGCCCATAATGCAGGGAGAATAGCGAAGCCGACTGCCGTGATGTCAAGTGTGGCTTGTAAGGTACAAAGAGGATGCACTCGCCTCGTAGATTCCCAGTAGGTGCTGAGCTTTCTCTTTCCTGTCGTTAGAAGACTCATCTGCAGCGGCGACTCGTAGCAAAGCTTCCTTCCACGAATGTCTCCGTTGATCCAGCCGAACAATGTCAGTGTCTACCTCTGGGTTGAAGCTCTTCAAGAAATCGATCATGTCCCAGGACTCGGGCGTTCTGGTTTTCAAGTAACGGTCGGCAGGGAATCCATCCGACGAAGCTCCTGTGCGCGTCATGATATTGCGGTGGAAGATTAAATACAAGCAGTGTGCATAGTAGCTCTCTGAGACTTCTTGGTTAGTTTGAGGGGACTGCACGGGGGGGAAGGACTGTCGCGGGGGTGGCGGGGTCGCGAGGGTCGCGAGGGGATGGCTGTCGCGGGGAGACTGTAGCGGAGGGGAGAGCTGTAGCGGGAGGGGGCTGTAGCGGGGCAGGGAGAAATGACGGATGTTCGTGGTGTTGGTGGGGGTGCTGTAGCGGGGGCAGGGAGAAAAGATGGATGTTTGTGGTGTTTGTGGTGTTGGTGGAAGAAGTTGAGGCGATTGGCGTTTGTAATATAGTCTTGGCATCTTGGCACAAAGGCTTAACAAGATTCTGTCTTGGCGTCTTGGCGTCTTTGCGCTACCAGCTGGGCACGTGACTAGTAACATTAAACACCTATGCATGCGACTCCCACCAACCGGACTTGGAGAGTGCAGTGTATGTATATTAGCACTGCCATGCTACATACATGTACCTTGGGTGCCGGAAAGTGATGCAGCGACTCAATTTACCACTCATGATTTCAATCAACCACATATGACTCGATTTGACCATAATGAAACAACAAGATATGGTATACAAAGTAAAGAGAGTATAGAAATTCATCGATCGCATTTGGGTGAAAGAAATTAAGGTGGTTGCGAATTCACTAATTATAAGACCTCACCCAATCCCAAGCCGTTGCATCATCACCTTTCAGGACCCCCGGGTACATAAATTCTGTCGGTCCTCGACGGTACTGAGAGGATCACTAAGGTGTATGTCATAGACCATAGCCCTTGAGAAGCCGGAAGTGCTTTCTTCCCTGAGGCCAGACCGCCCGCTAAATTGTATTTAGTCATCCACACCAGGCATACCAGCTCTGCAGACTGTGGCCCCAAAGCGAAGCGTGCGAGGCTTGGTTTTAGGCATTTGTGTTCTACAGGCGCTGCATTTCTTGCTTCTGTAGCTAGATAAGCCTGGAAAACGGCCGGTCTGATCGATCAGTGAATGCGAATTCCTTAGCGTAGAGAGTGTAACACTAGTTATTTGTGTACCATGCAAAAGAAACCAACAGAGGTGCATACAGAGGTGTATGGACTACGCTTCGGTATGGAACAAGCCTGGGCACTCCTGACTTCAGAAACTACGGGTAGGAGACCACATGTGCCTTGTTTGATGTCCCTGTTTATATCTCCTCGTACCCGACGAGCAATAGAGACACTTAGCTAAATGTCGGAGAGGTAGTGAAAATTGTGTAGGAATGCCGGAGTATCTCCGAGACCGTTTTATAAAGAAATCAGCCAAAGCCACACATTTAGCTCTGTCCAAGAGGGGCCACACATTAACTCGGATTATCATATGCTCCACCGTGCAGCTCCGGTACGTCCCTATACTGTTATACACCGTAGATATGGGAAACCAGCGCCATGATATCATTAAGCACTGTATAATTATATCTACCCGCTGGTAGTATCAAAGGTGGCCATATATGCATTGTTTCAACCAACTAAAGTCTCGGTCATAATTAATGAATTAGACAATTATAAACAAAAGTCTCGATCATAGATTGTCACTCGACATTGTCACTTAAGAGAAATACGCATAATCGTTACTATGCCCAATAAGAGTCAGATCGGCCTAAATTCATTATATTCATCTCTATGAAAAGGAGTACTGCACAATTTACGGTATGAATAATTAATCCGTGTGTTTCTCCGCCAGCGAAGCGAATACAGGAACATATGATTTGTATGAAGAAGAGGAGGATCGGACTTATGAAAGCACGTCTGGGCGATTGGATTTTCAAAATTAGCAGACTAAACCAACAATAGATGTACACTCTTTAGTGTTCCAGAGGCGTAAAAAACAACTCTGCAGTGGCTTTCATGTTTGTGGGGCGAGGGTTAATCTTTGGGCTATTTTGGTTATCAAGAATCGTTTTGTACCACGCTGAAACTATTATGATAGGCATGCATCAGTGCTCTGGGTTGTCTCCGGGTTTTTAAACTTGTCTAAATTTATTAATTGCGATGATACCGCTTTCGATAAAACAGACGCCCATGGCGAGTGATCCGGTGAAAGTCCCACCAACGTCGCTAAATCCATTTTCTTCTCGCTACCAACTAGTTAGCTAAATCGAAGTAGGTTTCTCAGTGAAGAGAAAAGTTACAACTTCTAGAATAGGTTTCCAATGAGCAGATCCCAAAATATTGTGTGCAAATTTGGGGGAGAGCGTGGGAATGTGTATATTGTCTAAACCATTCGCTCGGTTCTTAAGGGGGGGGGGGGGCAGGGCTGTTCACTCAGTTCACCTCATAAACCTGCTTAGATCAGGTTTGCTCTACATGTGCTCGATATAAAGTATGTACGTATTGTTCTCCTTATAAATCTAATTGTACGGTCATACACGTACTTTACCGCCGAAATAGGTAAAAAAATAAAAAGTATTACCTAGCTAGACCTTGCCCAATCTAGGTTTTACAGGGACCTCTTTGATATGTCGGTCCTTTTAGCAATTGATTTTCGAGGGTTTATAGGCGAACAAGCCCCTTAAACTTCTGCGTTGATTACTTGTAATGATTTGGTTAAGGAATTGGTTTAGTAATGTTTATGTGCGGCTTATAAAGGTTCGTTCCGGGACTAAAGCAGCGGGTGGCCCCGACCCCGGCGGTCTCTACGGGCTCGGGGACCACTCCGCAAACAATTAGTAACAGCACTAGGGATTACAGAGAATAGAATTGATTAGCGAGGAAGTAGTGAACGGCCTGAAATCCAGATACCAGTGTTCTGGTATTTGGTGGAACGGGAAGTGAGGTGATTTGAGTATCTTGGTAGATAATTTCATTATAATTGTCAAATCTCTCAGTCTAAACACCAATGGGCGCATGGTTTAGGGGTATAATATCTCATTCGCATCTACGTGACTTGAGATGGTCCTGGGTTCGATTCCCAGTACGTCCATCGTAGGTTGTTCGGTCTCCTACACCTCTCGAGGTGTAGGTGCTAACACCAGCTTTTGCTGCCGGGCCAACATGGGGGCAGCTGGACTTTTGTTCCCAGTTCGCATTGTGTGTGCTTTGGGTGTGTGGAATTGAAGATATAAAAGGGCGATTTGGCTTTTTATAGCTTTCGTTCTCGGCGGAGAGTAATAGAAAAAACTAAAATGGAGACGCGGGGAATCGAACCCCGGACCACCTCTACTCAAGATACTACTCAGACGAGAGCACTGAATGCTAAAGAGGTATTATACCACTAAACCACATCCCCATTGGATACACTAGTTGCGGACGCAAATTTTTCGCCATGTTTCCTTGGCGGCGCTTCCGGATTTACATACTAGTAATCATTGACCAGGGTGGTACTACCATGGCAGCCTCGGCTTGAACAGAGAGGATTATAAGATTGGAAAAAGGGCGGGTAGTTGGGAGTGGTTGTCATGTTAGTGGGCGTACAAAGGGGGGGGGGGGGGTGATTCAAATTTTGGTGGGGTGGGCACGTGGCGCCGGGGTGGGTGCATAGAATATCACTCGGCGATGGATTTATTGCGGTGTGGAGAAAAGCGAGGTATGGCTATCATTTGTGAGCTGGGGTGTAGTTGGCCTAGGTTTATTGGTTTCTAAGTGTGTCCAGGTGATGTGATGTAATTATTCTGCCCTCAGATATTGGACTGTGATGGCTACTTGAACTACGTACGTCCTGAGCATGTTCTGAGATATATAGCTCTTTAACGAATCCTTTTCTCTGGTACGATTCAACGCCTATTTTGTGGTCAGCTGGTTAGGTTTATATGAGAACTGTACTTATTGGTATATTAGTATGTACTCTTCGTTTATGTCATCAGACTGAGATGTGAAACCGGTCCAATTCGACAGCCGGCTGTGATTTCCCACTGTCAATCTTCATTCTTAGAATTACGCTGCAGACTGTTGTCTTTAATTACGACATTAGATTTTCCAGGAAGATTTAAGCAATAGAAAGATCAGTGTTCGTTGTGTCAATGTTTAGTACATGTAGCAAAATGTTATTCCAAGTCTGAAAAGAACACTGCCTTTTCAGTCATTGAACCCAGGCCCAACTGATCGTAGTAAGATTTTAGCATATATGAGCAAGCTTGTACTAATCTTTTTATTACTGGGAAGATGAACTACACTTTGTTCCATAAGTGGCTTAGAAGAAGCGCCGTTACCTACATATGCAGAAAACAGAGGTGGTAAGAAATGTGTGGCGAAAAATTAATTTGCACATATGTATGCAACTAAGCTAAGATGTAGCCTCTTGTTGAGTTAGCATTGAAATAGACCCGAAAGAACTAGTGTTAGAATGGGCATGAAATTCGGCTGGATGAAAGGCTAGTTCGAATAGAAAACAGCCGAGCCCAAGAAAATAAAAATTGAAGTCGATCCCCGCATAAACGTAGCAAAACCGGCGATCTAGTATACCACATTGTTAATTGGAGTGACTCTATTCTGCGAGAGTATGTGTGTTTTAATCATTATAGGGAGAGAAGAAAAGGAAGATATTTTTGTTACCTAAATTTAGCTGGGTAGGTGGAAATTTTGGTGGTTCAAATCTCTCCACGATGCCCTCTCATACTTGTCGCCTTTTATGCACCACGCCCTCCCAGGTTTATCAGCGTAGATCTTCATAAGCGCCGTTGCACAGTTCATCTCATACAGATCTCCTTCAATCTGCTCCCCCAAGATGAAACATTCCTTGGTCCCCGCTGCCACGGCTAGCACTGCTTCCATCCCCGCATGAAACAGATGTTCATAGAACACTTGACCAGTTTCCAGGCCCAGATCCCCCGCCTCCTCACATTTTGCGCACATCCTCAACATCTTGTTGCCATCCTTGTCCTTTCTCCTCAAATTGACGATTATCGTTTTCAGGTGCGGCCCTTCAAAGATGTCCCCACACATCAAGTCCATCCTTACTTTCAAGACTCGAAGAGCAGCCATGTGCCTGAACATGCCGCAGATATGGCGCCCCCGCTTCGGCTGGGTACCGGTTCTTGGGCCCTCATACCCGGTCATTAGAGATGACCCTATCGTATCCAACTTCAATGTCGTCACGGTATTGGGCAGGTTCAGCATCAGCACATAGATCGACTCGACCCATAAATAGTCCAGCGGGAAACGGTCTTCATCATCATCGATTCCACCAGCGCCGTACAAATTCTCCCACGGTGCAGAGCAGTAACATGCCACGAAGCCAAAGCTCCTCAGCTTCCTCATCCTCCCCACTGTCGAGGAAAACTCATCTAGTCGCGCTTTGATCGGCGTGGTGTAGTCGATCACACCGTAAAGCTTGAGCTTCAATGATATGGTGTGGTCCTGGATGAAATCGGAAATGTCGACGTTGTCAGGCGGGAAGCGGGGGAGGCTCTTTGACGTTAGGCGAAAGTGTTGCAGCCAGGCCGCGTGGGCGTAGGTGTACCAAGATTTGGAGACGTAGAGAATAGATGGGTGGTCGGAGAAGCAGGGATGGGGTATGAAGTCGAAGATGAGAACAATTATCTCTGAGGGAAGAGAGAGAAGGCTGAGAGGCGATATTGCCATTGCGGTAGGGATCGTGATTCCTTGGGATGAGAGGATGGGGGATTGGGGGGGGGATGGGGAGATGGGGAGATGGGGGGATGAGGATGAGGGGTAACTTGAGACGTGAGTTCTCTAGAGTACCTACATGTACCTACATTGTACCTACATGTAGGTACAGTACATACAGACATACACGAGATGTTCTCGTGGTGCTCAGCCGCAAGTGTGACCAGCCAACCAATGAAAGTCTTGCACACTACACTCCAAGATTCCATTGATCAGACAAATCGTCAACTGAGCTGGCATCTATTAACCTTGAAGCCCTGGGAGCAGCAGGGGCTTTCTGGTTAGCAAGTTTCTTTCAGGCACACACACACACACCCGCAGCTAGTTGGGCAATTGCAAAGAATGCGTCAGGGACCGTAAAGGGGACGTTCATGTCACCAATAATCACTCGCAATCCTCCACAAGATCAACCACATCATCTGCCAAAGTCTGAATCAAGTTTCCCATGTCATGTTTTTCTCTAGATTGCTACATTACATAAAGAAAGAGAAAGGAGGAAAAAAGGAGGAAAGAAAACCCATCGTTACACCACACAAACACAGAACAGGAGGCATAAACATCACGGAACAATTGCAAAACGGCACCAGAAAAAAGGAACAAGAGGCTCATATCAGTGGAGAATCAGGCAACTGAAAGGAGGAAGAAGAAGAAGAAAGAAAGAGGAAAAAAAGGGTATTAAGAAAATACCGCGCTCACCTCATCCGCCCCCAAGCGCGTCAGGGCGTCAAGAATGAGGGTGCCTATTACTTACTATCATACACCTAGACGTTTATACCCTGTAATGGGCCTGTCTACCTGCCATTTTGCCCCCATCCTTTACCCCTCATCCACACTTCTACACCCTCCCAGATCTTCTCGCACACCTCTCGGTCCCTAAATCGCCTTGCCCTCTCCACATTGTAGCAACGCACGCCAGCACCCCATCCCTTCACCACATCTGGTGTCTTCTCGCCCTCCCACCCAACGTAGTAGCCTCGAACCTCACGGAATAGGTCCACGGGATTGCTCCACTTGTAACCACGGAATTGCCAGCTCTGTCCGGTGGTGAATACCGCTACTACCCGATCCCAGTAGTCGGGCTTGAACTTCTCCGGGGAGTCGACAATAATGAAACGGAACGGAGTCGTGGGGTGGATGCTTGGAAGGAGGCGCGAGACGTGGTGAATCTGGGGATGTGGCCCAGAGGCGGTCGTGGACGGCGAGAAGACGCCCGACTCGAGGAAGGGCTTGATGTTGGCCATGGTGAGGAGAGAGGAGGCCGAGGGGGAGAGCAAGATGATGGGGTCGATGCGAGAGCGGGACTTTGGCGGCTTGGGGGCTAAGGAGGCGGGGATGGCAGTTGGCGGACCACGGTGGGGCAGGGACTTTGTCGCGGGGACCGAGGCAGTTGGTGGCTTGGTCGTGCGCAGGCGCGTGATAAAGTCTTCTGCCTGTTTGCGGACATGGGAAAAGTCCTGTGTAGCTATTAGCATAGTAAGAAACAGAGACAGGCGCAGGTGCAATTGGACTCACGGTTGGCTTGATCCCCCTGAGGAGCGTATTCCGGTTCGTGACGACTCTTTCATAGCTGTAGATCTCCAGGAGCCTTGGGTCCGTCGCTCTTACCTTGCCGGCCAGCGCTGCACTACCCCCGCTCGTATAACCCTGCGCCCTTCCCTGGACCACCTGCCCACCGATGCTCTGCGCTGTGTTCGCCGCCGCGACTGCCGCCGGGGGTGCAGGAAGCGCCCTGATGAACTCGCTGTCCTCCTGGCCGCCCTCGAGCCATGTGACAAGCTCGAGACGCTCCAGGAAGGCAAGATTGGTCACAACACCATCACCAAGGGCCTGCGCTTTCGAGATGTAGTCGGGGATGGTGTCCTCGCGGTGCTGCCACGCGAAGTAGATGCTACGGAGGTCGACGGGAGTGCTGTCAGACTTGTGGAAGCGGGTGGGAGTGGGCAGGGGGAAGGCGCGCGTAGTGGGGTGCGCAAAGATGAGGTAAGTGGCGCTGGAGAGGCTGATGGGGGTTGTGGAGGAGGGGTCGGCAGGCTGGGGGGTGTGCGAGAGCGTGGGGGGTGTGCTGGTGCTGATGGAGAGGCGGAGGAGCGAGAGGGGGTCGGTGAGTGAGGGATCGGCCATTGGTGAATATCGAGAAGTGATACGCCGTGAAGGGGGGGGTGGGGGTGGGCTTTGAGGTAGAATGGCTTAGGGAGGGAGGCAGACAGGAGCGGTGTCTAACGCGGCGGGTCGTTTGTCGTCGTGATGATGGATGGTTGTGGGAGTTGTGGGAGTTGAGAGAGTCGCGATGGGGAACGAGCGAGGAGAGCTCGAAATAACGGCTTGGCGGCCACACACAGCCTTGGCGCGTCTTCAATTATCACTCGGCGGATATATGTAGAATAGATATCAAGGAACTGCCGATCTCGATCTGCATACATGTACCGACATATCAGGACCCGATATTGGTATATGTAAGGCGGGCAAGTAATGCACATGCATCGAGCCAGCTTCTATACACAGATACATGATCGCGAGTATGCAAGACAGCATTGATAACAATTGGGTCTAGAGCATATTGCGGATGCGCGCAAAGAACTGACAAAGTATATGTAAATCAAGATTAATTGCAGCGGCCAGTCATATATATATGGCCGGAATCAATGTCTATACGTACCTACATGCAGTCAAAAGCCTCATCAACCGGCAATCACAAGTCTACAGCACATATACATGTAGCTCTCGTACATGTCGAAAAGCAATAGTAAACATGTAAGCCCAGCTTCAATTGAGATGGGAGGCTGGTTAATGTATGGTTATAAGGATAGGACTACGGTTCTTAGATTATGTGATTGGTTCTGGGTACGGGAGATGATTGAAGATGACATGCTCAATCCCAAGTATATAATTAATATTGCAAGTATATGATGCATGCATGTATTGCTGGTTGTCAAAAATAATGGGAATGGGACGCAACGGGAATGAACACCACAGTGGCAGGCCACCAAACCCTGCCACCAACGAACGGCAATACAGGATGAAAATATGCTTAGGGCCTCTTATATTCCTTATCTGTTTGTGGTCGATTTTGATTGAGAAAGCACAGAGTTGAATCCCGTTTCATCCCATTATTTTTTGACAAGTTGCAATATTAAGAGTCTTCGGCGCGCAAGGTCACCAGCTTTTGGGCTTTTGATAGGGTCCTGGGGCGGGTGGGTGTTTTCTGCACGTCGGCCGTCGAGAACGATGCGAGCTGTGGCTGCATGCTTAACTCAGCGGTAACGTTGCCAGACAACCACATTAGCTGGTGTACTTGTGTTCTTCCTGCAGACCCCATACATATTGTTTATCACCAACTACCGATTCTTCTTACGACCTGCGACTTTAAATTTCTCTCTTCCATATATGATCCATGGGATCTATGAATACATGTAGCCCACTCAATCCCGATGTATGGATTGTGCATACGGGTTCGACAGATGGGGGAAAATACTTGTTCTGACTTCTTTCTTCTATCGCCCCACTGTCCCCAGGGGTAGGCCGGAGCACACACCAATTTGAAGTATAGATTGCCGTAAAGATACATATATTCAGTAATTAAGATTTGGTATGCTGACAACCCTTTACAATGGTATGATGTGAGAGTATGAAGAACCGTACATGTGCATCTTTATATATTGCCAACTTTATCAACAGTCTGTGTAGCTGACGCGTATAACTTAATGTCAACAGTTGTCTAAATCCAGGTTGCTCTGATACTACAACTAAATAAAACTCGCTCCTCCGTTTGTCCTGTCGTGCTACGGGCCTGGGTTGCGGGGGTGGAACATAATTTATCCTAAAGTGATATATCGAGAAACACGCCATTCAGATCTCGGAATGAATATTCTGTGTTCTCTAGCTCCCGATTTTCAAAAATTGGTGCAGAAGGTGATAGGCTAGAATTGATTCTGTTGTGGGTTCTAACAGTAAGGGATTGGTTTCTTTGGTATATCTTGGCTCGAGTGGAGAGGTGGAAGACCATAATACGTCATTCCTCTGGTGGTAGACGAGTGTAAGGCATTTTGGTCACTTGAGAAGTGGCTTGATATAGGACTCAGAAGACATTTCTACTTGATCTAATATTCAATTCAAGTTGTCATGCACCACGTATATATTTGGATCTCTTTGTGCTCTTTCTGGGACAACCAACAATCATCTTAGACTCGAAATCAGATCACAAGAGCCTGGGCGGAAAACTAAGCTAGTAGTTGGCCTACAGAATGTCATTGCCAGGGATTTCATGGCACAATTAAATTTCATTCCCCTGCTTTTTATTCCAGGGAACTCCCTGGTACTTCTGCCGGCGGCACCGAAGATCAATTTCAACCTATGCGCGCAGCCCTAAGCACTATATCAAACTCAACTACTCTGTACAGTATATGAATCTTTGTGTTATGCTCGGAGCAGCATGCCTTTCTCTGCTCTTGGAATGTTCAATTAACTTGAGGGTTGCAATTGGAGGTTGTCGGTTAACCAATTGTAACACTTGGATCATGCTTTTCCAAGCGGCCCAATATCACCCTTGCATGTAGGATCCACAGGCCCATCCGGGCTATCGGAAGCATATAATGAAGCTTGAGTTCGACCTAATATATTTTCTGATGTTTGTGTGTAGATTACTAATTTTTGAACGGTTCGATAGTCTCATATATTAAACGATATGTAGGTAAACGGGTGAACGAGTGCGATCACCGATATTTGACGGGCCTCGGACTTCGACTTCCGTAGCTAGCAGGAGCTAGCTATTTGCAATTGCATGCTCTCAAGGTACATGTAAGTGTGGTGATTTTTCTATATTGGCGCCGTATCGAGAGCTGTTTGGTTGTGCATCCAAGCCAACGTGCCATAGAGACTACAAGGTTTTATCTGCGTTGAAGACGATAAAATAGTACTCTAGCAGTTGCGGATCCAGGTTTATTGATTGGGGCGGTTCCGAATTCATCATAAATCACTCGTTGATAGTGCCAAGACGGAGTACCAGTGCGGACCGACAACCTTCCCTCATGTGATGATCATACCACCCCTAGCTTACTGGAACACTTCATAGGCCTTGGGTCTTTCATCTTGCCATATATCTATTATCGGACTTATATACCTCTGTGTATATTCGAGATCATTGGATAGTATCCTGGCACCATCAATTCAATAAAACGATCACTGATCCTATAGTCAGGCTTCAAGAATTGTAGTTAGCGCTAATTGCGGGGTCGCAGTACTTCCAAATCCTCAAATATTTCTAGCTCTTGCCCTGTGTATGTAGTTGCCAGAAGTAACAGTGTCAGCACGTGGTTGATGGAAATCGCAAGATCATCTTTCGGCCTTTTGTTCCTCGGCACTTCGGTCCGAAAGCTCCCTTATTTTGAAGCTTATATTGAATTCTGATGTGATTCTCCGCGAGACACATGCGCATGCTGAACAGAAGTGAATGCGGGGCATGGAAGAGGGCACGAACAGACTCCCTCGGCGACGTTTGAGTGTGAAGAAATATGAATAAAAGCAGACCGTACGGTGATGTCATGAATGCTCCCGAAGAATAAAGTGCAGGTGATGTTTTGCTTATATGTATGTTTCGAGATTATATTACATTAATACAGGCCATCGGGTATTAAGGTAAAAGGGAAGGTAAGTGTTCAAGGGTAGGGGGTTGATAATCAAAAAGAGCCTCACTACACTATATCTACATCTACTACGCTATCGATTACTCCACTAACGAACTCCGGTCTTGAAGTTTTTCAAATAGCAGTATTGGCTTTAAATTTGGGTTCTTAGGCCTAGGCCTAGGCACCTACATAATTACATGTAAGGTTCGCCGAATAGCTTGTATCGGAGTGAGAATGTCAACTCGAGAAAGGGCACCTCTGATCTAGATAGCTATAACCCTATAGCTAGGTAGTTCAACCCCGTACGTGCCAAGTCAACACCTTGGGTTGCGGTGGTCCCCATCAGTCTCTCGGGTTTGATAACCGTTGTACGGTTGCACAGAACATGTTGGTAATAGTTTGTCATAGATGTCGAATATTTCAGTCGGCTGAGGCTCCCGCTGATCCATTGCTTATTTGTCCCGGCAAAAATTAAAGTAGGCTACAGCTACATGTAGGGTGGATACATGAACTCAGGTATGTACATGAACTCAGGTATGTACATGAACTCAGGTATATACATGAACTCAGGTATATACATGTATTGCATATTGTCGATGCTAACATGTAGGTACATACCTGCATGTACCTACCAACATGTATTCTACATGTACTTGCTTCTAACAATTCATTGGCCCCCACGTCCCAAACATCCTTGCATATCCGGTGGCATAGCCCACAACAGTTCTCCATCAATCAACTGGACAGATGCATGCTGCCATATCCACCCGGCGCAGTGGACGCGTAAGTGAACGTCCCGACTTTTTAGTATTGAGGTTGCCACTTTGAGAGAGGTCATGTGATCTCCCCACCCTCAGTCCCGCTATCGGCCGGAATACCTACATACATACATGTGTATTGTAGACAGACAGTTATCCCCCGCCTAAAAGAGGTACATACATGTACATATCTAAAGCTATGCTATGTTATTGAAGTTAATATCAGTCTTCACCTTTGCACCAATCTGTTAGTATGCCCAGCAAGATCAACTGTCCGGGGTCCGGGATCGGGGTAACCCTCTTAGAATGATGGATGGTGAATAGACTCAAGAACAAATGGGCGTGCGTCGGTAGACGCCGTTGTGGCCATTCCTACAATTACGTAGGTATCCCCCGTTGAAACATGGGTTGTTTCTCCCGGGAAACCAGTTCATAGAAAGCACTGGCAGGGCTCGAGATTCGACGACTGGCTTAAGTACCGTTGACGTCGCCCCTGATTTCCTGCTATAAGAAAGTGCAAACCCACAAAGTTTAAATCCGAATACTTGAATACCACGTCTTCTTCTTCTTCTTCTCCTTCTTCTTCTCCTTCTTCTTCTTCTTCCCCTACATCCCCCCCTCTCCTCTTCTACACGCCTTCAGCACCATCCAATTCCACGCATAATTCTCCAGCAAATACCATCTTTCTTGTTTCATCATCAAACAAAATAAAAAATGCAGATCAAGAACTTTCTCGTCGCCATGACTTTGGCTGCTATCACCACTGCTGCACCGGCCTACAAGCGTGGCTCTGCTCTCGCTACTGTATGTGCATTTTCATTCGTTGGGATTCAGTCTGGCAGCTGCGCAGAGCTAACAGCCAGAGCAGTATGAACAATGCATGACCATCACTGTCGATCCCAATCAGGGGCTGGCATTTTATAAGGTTCCCGCTGCCAAGCAGACAGAAGTTAAGACTCAGTGTAGAACCTGCATGTAAGTACTTCCTAACCGTTTGTTTCCCATCTAGCAATTGCGGAGCTTGGGCTAACGGTTTTCTTCTACTACTTTCTAGCATGAAAACTGCTGGTTGTACCCCCAGTGGCTCTGGGGCTTGTCGTGCGATATACGATACTTGTGCGGGGGAGGTGCAACTAACGCTCGACTAGCCCAAGCTTCCAGGCTTAGGCGTTGATATGAGGGAGAGGATGGGGGTCCGGAAAGTGCTGAGCACGGTGTTTGCGGGGTTACTTACTTGACTTGTAAATTCTTTTTAAAATCTTCCTTTCAGAACTTTTTCTTTCATGATAAATATCATCCGTTTCTTCTTTTTCTTTGCATACATCTACCTCTGGGCTCGTTATCGTGGCGGTGGCATGGCAACGTCAAGGTGGAGGCCTACATGTAGCTGCGTAAAGTTCGCCCATAAACTGATCCCAAATTTGCCAAGTAGTGGTGATAATTAACTGCCATCTTGATCTGTTGACTTGCATATATGTATGCACGTGTTTCCTTACTCACCTGCACGGTTGTTTTAAGTTGGGCGGTAGCCCTAGGTCAATTGAACCAAACATCCATTAAACAAGCAATCGCACCCTCTATACGACAGCTGTTATAGCCGAATTGAGACTCGGCACTCGGTACCCCCCGCATCTCCGCAGTTGCATATTAACCAGCATCCAAGCTGGGCATCAACCCCAGTACCTAAACGTGGCAGCAAGGTCGTTACTTGCATGTTGGGCACCGCTCTATGACGGCGTCACCCGCCGCCGCCGGAACCCCGACGACTTCCTGCTCTGTTCAGAATGCGGCTTGGAAGCTTACTGAGTGTTACATCGTCGATTAGGGGAAGGCTCGAGATGCCAATATTGTTTATTGGAGGGGAGGTAAGTTCTCACCAGCTGCAGTGGGTGGTAAATACAGGAACAGAGGTGGCTAAGATCTTTTGTAGTGCTTAGACAGCTGATGCCCTTCACTGCATGTGCGGACTGCGGCGGGAACCAACATCGTGTGTGGGATACGGTGGATGTCGGACATCTCGAAAGTAATGGGGGTTGCCGCTCAAAGAGGGTACCACCTACTGCTGGCTGCTGCAAGACGGCTGATCCCCCGCGTTCCCCGTCCCAGATAGCTATACATGTGCCTACTCCTTCTGTGGGATAGTACCGAGCACCGAGGTGTTTCAAGATTTGTTTATGCTGGGTGATGTAATGATCGTTGGAGACACTGGTTGCAGTACTAGTAATCTAATGCTTGGTACGTACTCTACTCTACTTTATTGAATCAAGCAAGAGTCGCCAATTGTCTGGGTTTCCTAAAGTAGTAGTAACAAACTTGTTTCTGGATCGATTGGGGAAGTGGCTTCCTACTATTTTGCCTGTTGCCAAGAGCGACCGACACTCGGCCCAGGAGAACATGGGCAGGTGGGGTGCTTAATTAAGCAAGTAGGTCAGCACCCCACCTGTTTGTTAGCGAGATTTGTTTTTGGCCGAACTGGGCAGGTGAGAATAACCGTTTTTCTGGATTGGGCCGAGTGGACAAGCTTTGGCACCTATTTGCTTCTCTATATGCAGCCATATATCCGTTCTTTTCGGTATCGATAGGACAGCGGAAATTAATTCGCATTGCATGTTTGGGGTGCAGGGTATATTGGGGCCCTAGAGGTGCCATACATGCATACAACTCTGAGTTAGGTTGATGATCATGAGAACCAAACCCAATCATACAGGTCTAGAAGTGACTTTCTATTCTTGCGGGATATGTCGTTGTTATCAAATGAAGTTATGAACGTGTCAAGCTCACGGACGGGCTCGGTGGTCGCGGAAGTATCTACTCCTGGGACAACATCCAAGAGCTTTCCCAACACCAGGCATGTGAATCTAGACTTCTGATGGTGTTTAGATAAGATTATCTTGATCGACGTCTTAGTACTATATTTTAGGCCGGATAAGTATGTCCTCAGTGTGTTATAAAGACAGAGTTTATCCTAGCGTGAAATGTTACCCCACTCTGTATAACACACCAACAGGAGGAATATTATGGCCCTTTTGTAGTAAATTTAGTGATCAGATGAAGGACTCCCAGATTATTCACCTCGCTATCCTAAATTTTGAAATGTTGGTCGTGGTGCAGGTTATCTTGGATCTTTAGTCGTATGATCATAATGTCTTGAACCATATCCTTATTAGTGTTTTATATCTCATAGGGCCTAGAGGGTATTCAAGTATAATGTGTTCTCACTCCAGATGTTCCTGTTTCAAGGAACATTAGGTTACAAGTGTATATCGACACCAGAAAAGATAAAATCTTATTATAATTAGAGATGTAATACTTGTGGCGAGAATAAACCTTGGCGGATGTGAAGTCAAGCTCTAAAATTATTGTAGTAAGCCAGAAGGATCTACTGTGGTGGTGTGAAAAGAATTGAAAGATGGTTGTCTGCAAGTAGAGGTACTACTGACCATATATTTGTACCGTGGTCTGGGCTATTCTTTCCTTCCTGCATATATTCATTCTCCATCGGCGATGGATGGGGGCCATTAGCTTTGCTTTAATTCCGGCGTCATTTATCCAACAAGCCGTTGCCTATTAACCAGGTACAACGAGATGGAGCAAGTGATGGAACACCCGGAGATCCAGTTATACCTGCAAACGCCGTATATTAGTGGCGCTCTTCCCAAAACAGGTACATATCACTGTCTTCAGGCCGTTCAATCACTTATTCCCTACCCATGTACATACTTACCTCTTCTCTTATTAGTGATCGTTATTGGTATTCGGCATGCCAAGTAGAAACTTTCCTCTGAACCCGCCATGTATGGTATACTTCACAAACCTCGAGTTGATATATCATCTCAGCAAAGCTCAAACTTGATGGGTCGGATGCCCATTTCATCAGCTCGCAGTAAGGCTAGTAAAAAGTAAGAGGGTGAAGAAAAGATTCAATTATCCAAGCCCAATATTCAGAGCGATAGTTGAGAATTCTCAGTCTAATTAATAATTCATGTTTCGGGCGTTGCATCGAATCATACCTCTGGCTAGAGTTCCTGGTACTGCGAGCATTCAGCAATTAAGGAATGACGAGTGATAGATAGTAAGTAAGTGCCTACTAGTATCTCTGTAATGGTAAGGAAAAAGGAGCAGTTAGTGATACATCAAGGTCCGTTGACCACCGACAGGAGTGGGAAAAGAACTGTGGTCCTCGTCCTTAGGGACTCACCCTGGCGGATGTGTTGCTGTATCTGCTCTCTTAAGTTTCCAACTTTCTAATGTCGATCATCTATCGAATCGTGTCAACTGTTAGTCCGAAGATTTCCTGACTCTGGGCCTGCAGGCTAGGTATATTAACCACACCAATATATATGTATGACACCTATCCACTATGTATAGTACTGTGGCCAAATATGTATTGTGCACTTAAAGTCACGATACTAAGGACAGTCCGAGTGATTACAAAGGGCCTGTAGCAGCATATTTGGGAGGCCTGAGGTTACTTCAAGCCCTGCGGGTTTGATTGAGCTTGGTAGGAAAACCGGAGACCTATTTGGGTCATGAGTGTTCACTTATAAAGGGGTTGGGTTTTATATTCTCAGGCACAAAGATGCCCTTTTGGCCATGTCACCACACCCAAGCTCTACCACATATACCTCACAGGCATGCAAGTGACACCCGGTGAATATGACAGAGACGACCGCTGCCATATGTGTTTGAAAGTGCACAAAAAGCCCAAAAAAGGTCAATGGGTAAGATATTACTCTTCTACGCGGTTCCCGGCTCCAAGTTCCGCCTTGATAACGGAAGGTCTCAAAACCAGCCGAAACTCGAGTGATAATACATGATGAGAAATCATAAAGGATCACTCGAAGGGCTAAATTTCGAAATTACCCACCATATTATTTTAGTGCTCTTAGTGGTAGACTCTATGCACCTGTTTATGTCTTCAAATGCCATTCATATATATATACTCGCGCAACGAGGAGCGATAACTTTGGATTCATGGGCTGAAGATGAACCGGATATGGAGAAACGGGTAAAGCAAGCAGCTCCAGGCCTCCCATATGTTTGAATTGCGGTTATTCGGATATATACCTCTCTCTTACTCATGGCGCACGGTGCTACGACAGGATACCTTGTCACAGATCCGTGTTTTCCATAGTCCCTGCAGTCGAGCCTATATTGGACAGGTGATTGAACACAAGCCTGATTTCAAGTTCTAGACCTTTACAGCCACCTAGCGAAAGGGTGTTGTACCCAGAATATGATCCTCCTCAGGCCTGCGAATCATCCCGGAGCCCAGAGAGTCATGCTATCATCTCGCCGGAGATGGTCTATGACCACTGTTGAGGCGTGGTAACTGTCTTGTAGCCCGAGCATATATGCTATTCAAAACCAGAGCAATAGCTTTGCATGTTCCAGCACCAAGATCGGATCTCGGCCCGATAACTCGGAACACGATGGGATTGGGTCGTCAATTTCCCGAGAACTTAAGGTTGCCTGCGTACCTGCCTGAACGAGTCGGCCGCCCACGCGACAAGATCTGCCGGGGATGCGGGTGCGATTCCCTGCCCCAAGTGGATCCCCGAATGCTTGGTACCAATATTAATCACCAATCATTCCCCGTGAAGAATTCATATATTCTCCGACACAGCCCTGCACTTGTATCGATAGCTATAGCAGACCTTGACTATAAGCTTATATACCCCAACTTACCCCCCTTTGCCCGGGAAGGGGCGGCGGGGAGTAATACATATATTCCCTGATGCCGGATGGATCGGACCTCCGCATCTAAACTCCAGGTGAAAAGGTACTGAAGACAGGATGGAAAGTGACATCCACTTAATCTATTTGAAGGAAATATCGGAATAGCTTCCCAGGGCTTTTGGCTTGGTGCAACGAGAGTAGCTGAATTCATGAAGCTGGGTGGTCCGAACAAGTGTATATAAATCACGCTGTTTTTGCTGAAACATCTGCTTTCTCTTCATCCAACCAAATTAGTTCTCTGTCAATCCTTTCTGCCATGAAGTTCTCTACCTCCGTCCTGGCTATCGCCACCGCCCTGATTGGCTCAGCCCAGGCGCACTGTTGGTCTATCCTATGCCCTCAACACAGACTCATTAACTTATGATATATTACAGACCGATTCATCAGTCTCATCGCCGACGGCACCACAACCGCCGAGTATCAATACGTCCGCGTAAACACAAACTATAACTCCCCCGTCTTCACAGGCTCCACTGACCTCCGCTGCAACACCGGCGGCGACAGCGGCGCCTCCACCAGCACCTACACCATCGCCGCCGGCTCCACCATCGGCTTCAAGATGGACCAACCCATCTACCACGCCGGCCCCGTCCTTGTGTACATCTCCAAGGCGCCCAGCACCGCCGCCAGCTATGACGGCTCCGGGTCATGGGCCAAGATCTACCAGATTGCACCTACATTCAGCGGCGGAAACATCGACTGGGGCACGGTGTCGGACACGTTCACGTTCAAGCTGCCGAGCACGCTGGCGGCAGGCGAGTATTTGGTCAGGATTGAGCAGATTGCGTTGCACAGCATGCCGGCGCAGTTCTATATCTCGTGTGCGCAGCTCAAGGTGACGGGTGGGGGGTCGGCGGTGCCGAGTGGGATCTCGTTCCCGAGTGGATATTCGGCGACGGATCCGGGGATTGCATTGAATATCTATTACCCGCCGATGACGAGCTATCCTATGCCGGGCCCTGCTGTGAGTCTTCTGTTGATATATGTGAGCCTATGGCTGCTAATAATTGTGGTGTGCAGGTTTGGTCTGGTTAGGTCTCTTGGTAATATTCGGGGCGAGATTGAGGTGTGGGATATTGGATGGTGAAGGGGAGGAGTGGAGAAGACGGTGTATGCGTAAATGCATGTTAGAGGAAGTAAAGGATCGATAGCTCATTCCACATGGCAATTATCCTCTCGATCAAACCTATATAGTACATAGTTAGATGCAATTGAATTGTATCACCCGAGTGTTGAAGTTACATACTCGTTGTATTTGATCATCTTTGCCGGCTCTTGAGCTGTGACGCCAATTTGGTTCATGAATTAACCATATATGTCCTGACAAGCCCCTGTTTTTGATGAAGACCTGTAGCTACTGACATGTGGGTAAGTAGTAGTAGTAAATGTACAATACATGTACGTTTTGTCCATCCCTTGAATTTAGCTCATCGATGAGCAGTGCTCATATGCTTGCACCCGCACATATAGCCCTGTTAACTGCATGCATGCCTCGTCCATCTCCATGGAGAAGTTGGAGTTCTTTCACCGGATTGGGGAGGCTGCCTGCGCGGGAAGAGTACTCTACTTGAATTGCTATAAAGCACCCATTGCGGGTAAACCCATGAGTTCCGATACAGCCCATCGGCTCTTCCAATAACTGCTAGGCCTGGAACGGTTCAAGGCCATAACAACTATGATTTGCAAGTTAATGTCTGATATATTATGGCACACTAATCGGTAGCTCGAGGGTACAAACAATTGATCTACATACGTGTAAGCCACGAACTCGTAATTAATGAATTAATTAAACAAAAAACAAAAACTAAAACAAACAACTCGTTATCAATCACTCGGCATCCACAAATATAGAGCTGAGGACAGCTTCTTTGCTAAACTAGAGGGAACTCGATAGATGGTATACACATGGAGAGCTGTGACTACAAATAGCAGGAAAATATGGCCCAATGCTCCAGCGTTTTTACCTAGTGAGTAAACTCTGTAAATGCAAGTACCCTTCGACTTTGCCGAGAGTTGACCAAAATGTAGATAGTACTTGATGAATTAACCTATATAACGGTACTTCTTTCACATATGCACACTCTATAGATCAAGTGGTCTTCGACCTTAGAGGCAGAGCCTCTTTAACTACACCCGCCATTATGGGACAAGGAAATGGCTAAGAGGTGTTCCTGGCGCGAGTGATCAGTTATGATCCAATTTCATTTCCGTGAAGAGGTCACCCTATATAAAGTATGTACACTCAATGATGCACCGCCTTTAGAGCCAATCTGATAATTATCCTTCTTAACCTGGAATGCTATCATAATCTTCTTTACTTCCGCGCAAATGGGGTTTCTGTACTTGTGAAACTAAGATAAGATTTATGTAGCGAAGCGCAACACCAGGCCTAGGCTTGTGGGACTGCGCCGTTGGGATAGAACCTTCAAATGACTCGAGGTGATACTTAAACATCAGAAACACAGGAAAACGTTGTCAACTACTGCGAGTGAATGATCACGGGCAAATGACAGCTGATAGGGGGTGTGTGGTTTCTTATAGTTTGGATCCTTCCCTCCTGCTACCACTAGAATGCGATACTTTCCTCCGGTAGGTGTCTCTTCCTCGTGACCAAGCCGTTGTCTTGCTACCGGAGTCTCGCTCTCACCACCTGCGCAAGCGCCGTTGAATATCCAGTATAGTTGTGGGAACCAAAATTGTGCTTCGGCATCGGTACACCTATCAAAAGCACGCGTAAAATAACAGGTTGGAGCGATATAGTGACTAGGGTATCGGCACTGTCGGATGCGGGGTGCATGATATATATCAAACGACATGCCTCTGTACACGCTCTCGAAGGAACATGATGGGGAGCCGAGTGGTTTTTGGTAACATCTGATCGACGGGTGATCTCTTACTGTGGCAATGGACAGCGTTTCATATCATTCAATGTTGCAGCTCACTCTATTACGGCGGCGTTCTAGAGTTTGATAGCCGGTTCACGAGGACAAGAGGACTCACATCCGCATGCTGAGGATATGATCTTTAGGATTGTGACTACCTTGAGGTCGGGCTCCTGATACCCACGACCCAAGGCAAGTACAATTATCAGCGAGGGAAAGTCAACTGCTGGTGTTTCGGTCAAAGTCAAGGAAGATGGTCAGCATATGAGAACACCTCGAGATAATCTTGCCTTGCGTGTTCTCGTAATTGACCTCGCTATTCCAGATTCAAGACCGTTATATGCAGCTATAGAAGACTCCACGATGGCAAAATCCGACACTGTTGATTCTGAAGGTGGAGCAGACGCGCACTGTTTATGTATGTATGTATGTACATACATAGCTGACACAGACAGTCCTTTCATATGCAAGACATTCTCAGGCAAGCACAGCCATCCTGCCAGACTGTCTCTCTTCTCAACCCCGGCTTAGCGGCGGCGTTAGGGTTGCATCCCGATCGTCGTCTGACATCCCCACGATTGACGGACGGGTTGACTGATTTTCTCGCTGCGTGCATATTCCAATCTGACTGGCATGATATTCCCACGGCCACCGTTTCAATAGGTAGGCAAAACCTGGAATCCACTTTGTGTCACAGTACAAGCTTTAAATTGGAATTGGTCGGGAGGGCTCGGAGAGTTAAAGTTGGAAAAAGGGGGGGCACTCTGGAGGGGTCATTCTTCATGAGTGTGTACATGTAGAGTTCATACACATCGATATATACATGTATGTACATGTATATATCCGAGATTGCACCGACTCGGAATTGCGGGACCATTAGATAGGCCGACACCTACGCCTGGGGGGGCCGGCCTTGCAAGCTTGGTCAGCAGTGACGGTATACCTACATGTATGTAGACTCCGTGTATAGCAGGGACCGTAGCTATAGGGTATAGGTAATATCTGTGCATACCATGCCAGGGCGAGTCTATCCGGGGTGCACATTATGGTACAGGTACATATACATGCAGGTACATGTAATTTACAGTGTGTACCTACAGATATTTAACCTCAACAGCCGTGGCTATACATACATGTACATATATACCCCCGTACTGCTACCAGATTACAGAGAATTATACATGTAGTCTCAGAGGAACACTGCGGGAATTTCTGGTGGCGAGGATTGCCAGCTTACGCGCAACTGTACTCGGACTACTCCAGTATGTACCTCGCATTCCAGTTGACAAATCCTTGAGCTTTAGTAGGCCCGTCGTGGGGTCGGGGTTGCATATCATGTATGTAGAGTATGTACCCACTCGTTAATTAAAGGGTCGGAAGTCATTGCAACACAAAATTCCGACCTTTTAATCAACGCGCGAGTAGTACTGGCCTCGGTTAACAATGTCGATCGATCAGGGATGAGATTTCTGCCCACATCAATAGGTTATACATGGAGTGATCAAGTTGTTGATTCCGTCTCAATTCTGCAGGATAGTATGATAACTGAGGGTAATATTGAACGATTGACTGTGGTTGTAGATCACATATATATATAATATGGTCAGATATGATGCACCGTGAACGCATGGCGAGTGCCACAAGCGCGCCCAATCACACGGCGCCCTTGGGCTACTACTATATAGAGTAAATACATGTATGTAATCCCACAACCACGACAACCCCCCAACTAGGTACATGTATGTACATACTTGGTCACGATATATTATGGAATCACTCGTATGTGCCTCCCCCTTCATCCCAACTCGAACATCAAACTGCAGGCTGACTAAACCAACCTGCACTCTAACTAACCCAAAGTTTGCACCCTGCAAGCATGTCGGTGCAAATCGATCTTAAGCATCCAGGCTTCTTACATACCTGTATGTAGGTACATTCAAGTTCCAAAGATCCCAGCGACATGCATCCTGAACCAGGGTTCAAGCGAATACGATACCCCACGCTAATCAGGCACATTGAGTACTCTACATGTACCTACATTCATGTAGCGACTGTACTCTGCCTACTACTACATAGTACTAGTGGGTGAAAAGGGGGTAAGCATCCCTTGGTTCACACCTTAACCAACAGATGCTCGCATCACGCTCCAATCAATGGGCAAATAGCCTCACGCTTAACCGTTCCTGGCCTGTATTCCCTTCTTCTCTTGGTCTGTGCTGCATGGCAACTACACTCTCGGACTTGGGAGAAACAACCAACATGGATGGCTGGGCGAGAGAAAATGGGAAGAAAAAGAAAACTGCGACTAAAGTGATGGCAGCCCTATGCTATCGGGGGCTAGCTCACTCTCACCGGAGGAGGAAGAACAGAAACCTCCGGCTTGGGTGGGGGGGGGGGGGGGCATGGGCTGAGAGGTATGTGGTGAGAGTTTATAAACAGATCTCTCCCTCACCTCCCTCTGTCTCTCCGTTTTTATTTGGTAGTGCTCATACCATACGCAACAATGAAGATGAAGACCTCGACCATTACAGCTGTCCTCCTCTCCGCCCTCGCCTTTGTCGAGGCGTCCACAAGCCCCTCAAAGGGGAAAATTGTGGCTTTCGCAAAGGAGCTTGGTATGTCGGATGCCCAGATCAAGAGTCTGGACGACAAGTCATTGATATCAATCGACCTCGCCAACTCCAGTGCAAAGGACCAGCTCGCCTGCCGTTTCCTCAATATAATCTTCCCCAATACCACCGCCATTCCCAGTGAGGTGGTAACATACTCATCAAAGATATCCATCAACTGGTCGGTGAGGGCATGGCTCAAGTCGTCATGCGTGTTCTCGCCGAGCACCACAGAAATGACCTCTGTGGGCATGAAGGTGGTCAATTTCCTTGGAAACAAGTTCGCGATTCGCAGTGGTGGACACACGCCGGATCCGGAGATGGCGAGCATCGACGATGGCATCCTGTTTTCGCTCGAGAACCTTAACATGGTACAGATGGATGAAAGCCTAGGCATTGCGAGCATCGGACCCGGTAACAGGTGGGGGGATGTGTATGACAAGCTTTCTCCAAAGGGTTATGTGGTTGTTGGCGGGCGTGTACCGCCGGTTGGCGCAGGCGGTCTTATTACCGGAGGTGCGTATTCGTCACAGCTACCTTTGTTTAGTGTAAATGGATACTAACAGAATCCTACAGGCGGTCTTTCCTACTTTTCGGGCACCCACGGCTTCGCCTGCGACAATGTTCTCAACTATGAAGTCGTCCTCGGTAACGGCACCATCGTCAACGCCAATGCTCAAACAAACTCCGACCTGTGGTGGGCCCTCAAAGGTGGCAGCAATAACTTTGGCCTCGTAACACGCTTTGACCTGAATGCCATCCCCAAGAAGGACGGAATTATCTGGGGTGGAAACATTTACTTCTCACCTCTCCAGAGCGAAGCTGTCATCAAGGCTCTCACCGACTTCCAGAAGGTTGGACAAGTCGACGACCCTAAGGCCGCACTCATCGGCAACTGGATTCGTGCCCCCGCAACATCCCTGACTGAGCTTACAGATATCCTCCGCGTCACTGTGTTCCACCAAGACCCCACTGATGGTATTCCGGAATCGCTCCAGCCATTCTTTGATCTGAACCCCTTCCTCAGTACCGCCATGAACCGCACACTTCTTTCTCTAGCGGAAGATACTTATGGTCCTGCCAATATCGTACCTCCAGCAAGACAGGTATTCAGGACACTGGCAGTTGGTGCGAATGAGGAGCTGCTGAACTATGCATATGCAAAATTTAACACTTCTTACTCAATCTTGTTCCCTTCGCTTGCGTCTGTTGCTGTGCTCACGCACCAGCCTGTGTCGGAGGCAATGGCAAGTTATGGCGCGAGGCCGATGGCTGTACCAACAAAAGCCCAGACGTGGCTGATCGTCAATATTCAGTGGTCACTGGAGATCAGTGATAAGAAGATACTCAAGATTGTCCAGAGCTTCCTGGATGACGTCAAAGCAAAATCGGTGGAGATGGGGTTAGACGAGGACTATTTGTACCTCAATGATGCTTCGAGGGACCAGAAGGTGTTGGAGGGGTATGGGACAGCGAATGTGGCAGAGATGAAGACGGTTTCTGCCAAGTATGACCCGGGACAGGTGTTCCAGAAGCAGGTGCCGGGGGGTTTCAAACTGATCAATGTGTAATTCGTAATATTGTAACTTTTTAGAACGGCAGTCATGGATGACGAGATATATATATGCTCGGTGATATTGTAGTAAAATCACATAGATTAATACTTTTTACTTATCCGGCGATTTGTTGTATATTATGACTTGATCCCCGGCGTTGGGCCTTCCATTATGATATCGGCTCGTGATTTGTGATGTAGAGTCGATATGTTGGGCATTTGGGAGCCGTGTATATTCTCGGATGTGTTGGTGTAGTGCTTATGCATGGATTATCACTCGCGAAGCTTTAGCGCTTTTGTGCCTTGGTGCGACGGTGCTGTGTACGAGTATCTTCCTAGCAATCATGATCGATATCAGGGTGTATAGATATCTCCCTACATGTATTGGAGTTAGCAACGCCCTGAAGCTCAAGTAGTATCTACATAATTGAGTTATGCTTCCTACGTACTCCTACGTCGGCGAAATAGGGGTGTAGCCAAACCAAGTTGTAAACTCCGTAAAGTAGAAACCTTCTGAATTAAACTGCAGCTGGGGACGGATAACTGCGCATGGCTCATGCTCAAGGATGGTTAAATTAAGTGACTGCTGAGCGGATATTCCTACTTACATAGATAACCCTGGAGTAGAGTTTAGGGCATGTATATACGCAACGGCCGGCCGGCCATATAGCGCTTGTGCCAGCTCACTCCCGCCTTGCGCCATGCAAGCGTTCTTGCTCGGGATATTATCTATTGCATATAGATCTTTTCCCCCGTATCAAGGTGTCTGGCCTCAGCTCAGCTCTGGATCTATGACTACATGTAGATATACTCTTCGGAGGCATCCATAATCCACGAGTAGCTCGACGGTTCCACCGCCAGCACCGGCAGCGTGCAGGGTGGCATGTCGCTTGAACAGAAAGGTTTAAAGGCTTGGGCCTTCGATCGGTCTTTTTCCCCATCTCCGTGACAACAACTCTGTTCGACGAACTCCGCCGTCTGCCCTAAACACACCGTGTAATTAGCGATAACAGTAATCTCGGTCTCAAAGTGTTTGTTTTAGAGCGCGTCTTACGGTTGCTTGTATGCAATAGCAAAACCTTTGAGAGAACTAAGAGACTGACTTGATGACAGCAGTAATCACCTGCACTCAAAGATTCAAGTTCAATGGTTTCACGACGTAATACACAGTCGATCTCCTTCAAATAAATTCCTAGCTAAGCATAGATATAGGTATTGCCACTTTGGCTGCAACCAACGTCGGGATCAGCACCATCGTTACTTCTGGCACAGTCTTGCTCGTGGGTGCGCTCACCACATGGGACAATCACCGTGGACGAGATCATCAAGTCATAGTTGTCGAAATTAATCTCGGCAAGGAGGTTGATATTAAGGTTGGTAGTCGAGAAGAAGCTTGAAGTAGTCGGCAGAAAGGTTGATGAAACTAAAGAGGAAATCAAGCATACTTATTCTGACCCCTACAACTTTCATGCCCCATCCCCTGATATCAATATATAAGCCGACCCAATTGACTGCTATCATCGCATCGCGCTACCGTTCCACCAACGGGTAGCATCGACTGAACTGGATACCCAATCATGGAAAAATGAGTGGTTGGGCTGCCCAGTTATTACACAGTAAGTGGGTGGGTGCCAGCTCGAAGTCTCATCTGTCAGAGCTTTCAATTCACGCCTGAATGGACTCATTTAGTTAACACGGGGGTTCACTGCTGAAAAAATGGGTATACATACAGTTCAAACAAAAGAGGTGAAATGAGTATAGCATGGCCGTAGAAATTCTCCATTCTTACTGCATTACTAGTGAATGAACAGCGTTAATGGGAATAATGTAACAAATCCTTACCCTCTTTTCGTATTGTATCTATCAGGGTACTAAACATTCAGTATTCTATGTTGTTTGCGATATGGGCAGGTATTTTATACGATATCTCTGAATATGCTACCCATCTGTCAGTCACTACCTGTCTGCGGACGGGACGGGCCATATAACGATATCAGACCGGCAGGTAGCGTCCTCACTTGGGTCTGAACATACTCAAGCAATCGCCTTAGGAACTGCATACGTAGACTTCGCTGGAAACCGAGCCATAAAGAACAAATGGGCGAAGGATATCGAGAAGTGTGTTATATCCAACTATAAGGGCTGCAGCACTGTAAAAGGTATCACAAAGGTTGTGTCTGGAAATTCAGTTCTTTCTAGAATGATTAAAGGCTCATGGTCAACCCAGTGCTCTAGTCTCGCTATCAACTTCTGTTATCCATCAACCTTGAAAGATGGTGTGTATAATTGATTAACGGGCATAGTTGATGGGTAGTAGTATACCATGTATCAACATTGATGGGCGGGAATCGGGCTATAAACTTATTACGCGCTTCCTGCGCCCTGATTTTCTTGACATGTTCCGTAGTGAATATTCTATTCATTGCTGTTTGTAGTATTGCTATAGTTCATATTATATCCGCTCAGTCAAGTAATATTAATGCAATCCTTTGGGTTGGGGACCTACCGCGTTCATCATCACATGTAGATAAGAAAGTGTGATATCTTGAAGAAGCAACGTTAGACATATGTTACACGCTTTATTAACATGAACTCTTGCTATTGATCTATAGATCGTACTATCAGTCAAAGTAGATTAACAGTCTAGAGGTTGATGGATAAGGATAGTTGACTGCAAGACCAGGGCACAACAACTCAAAAAGCTGTACATTTGGCCAAATGGTCGATCAGCTCATCAACTTGGCGGATAGGTCACGCCTTTGACCAAACGGTCGCGCCGGCCAAAAAATCAGAAGTTGAGTCTACGGCTAGAGCCAGGTGGTTGTGGTCATAGTTATGGTACTGACCGGACCAGCGAGCTTGGGGGGGTTGCTGGTCGCGATTTTCTGGGTTTGGGGGAGAGAGACGAGTGACGTATTGTGAACGAGCTGTTGCCGGTCTTTGGTCGTGGTTGGGCAAGAGGACATCTATCAATGTCCGAAAACATATTATATTGGAGAGGGGTGACGATATCAGCCGTCACGCTTTACAAACCTTGACACTGGCAGCGGGCGGGGGCCGTCTTGATGTATTAAAATATTTCGTGGGAAAGTTGGGAAAATTTCATGCAGGCATATGTATGTATATACATACAGTGGAGGATTTAAGCGTTGCGCTGGAGGATAGGTCATCTTGCTACTGAAGATTACCTACACGGAGCTGCAGCTAACGCCAAGCACGACAGCTACGATTGAATATCAGCTTTGATAGAACTAGCATCATCGGGTGGTTTTTTTTTCGGTGGTGGAGCGACTGGTGAGTAAAAGGGCAAATGTCAATAGTCCACGTCCACGTCCACGTCCACGTCCATACTACAAAGTTTTCGTAAACGGGCTACCCTGTGCTCTAGACTAGGCTGTTGGGAATGGCTGGCTTGATATCATGCATTACATTCTGAAGAATAGTGCTAAGGTTGATGACGCTGAAGCGTATCGGAACAGGTGGCTGAGCCTGGGCAGGTCCCTAGAGCTCTTGCCACAACTACCAACGTCACAAACACCATTACAACTAGCAGCAAGGGCTAGCCACTATTGAACTGTGAGACGGCTACTTCAGGCGGGCGCTGGTCATGATGCCATCAGATACAGGGGTGGTCAGACACCACTTGTGATTGCGTGCCAGAGCGGGAATCTAGCGGTAGCAAAAGAAGTGAAATTATTGCAATCATTCCATACTCTACACACCAGGGCTTCGCAGACGAGGAAGACAAAGGCTTGATAGACGTGGAAGGCAAGGGATCGACGGATGTGGAAGGCAAGGGCTCGGCAGGTGTAGGAGACAAGTAAGGTCTCTGAACCTAGGTATACTTCCAATCAGAAGGAGGACATCTAACTGACATATATTTTTTATCAGGGGGTTCGAGGTCCAATACGTATTCTACATAAATTATATACGGGCGAGCTATAGTACGGAAACAGAGCAGGTATATATATGGAGAACGGAAGTTTAGCACACAGATAGCTAAGTTATATTTATAACGAAGGGTATTGGGACGAGGTTGGATAGGGGGTACACTTTTGAATAGGAAATCATATGTTTTGAAATACATCCTGGGGGGTGGGGGCCGGGGCCGGGGCCGGAGGGCGGCGGGGTAGTGGTTCAAGCCTTTTTAGGGAAGGTATGGCGGATCTCCTTATAGAGGGTGAGCGGGAGTACTCCTCACCCCCAAAATGCTATTGGCTGAAGGCCAGTAAACCTGACTAAATCGAAGGGATGGCAACCGAGAAAAGACTCGTAGTTCCTTAGATAGGATTGGCCCAATACTATTACAGATATTTTACTCCCGCTCACCCTCTATCCCTTGGGCCGGTGAGACACGCAGAATCCAGGACTTCCTATTCAAGCAAAGCCAAGTCACGTTTCCTCGAATAATAGAGCGTGGCTTAGTGATGAAGCACCAGGCTCAGTGACTTTGCCACTGGAAATCACTACTGAGATTGGAAGTCCTGGATTCTGCGTGTCTCACCGGCCCAAGGGATAATGAGATCCGCCGCGCCATATTTCAATATATTACTCTGTACTCTACAATTACATATACCCACCCCCAAATTATCTTACATCTCCGATCATTGACTTACAAAAGTCTTGTCGCTCCATGTAGTCTATCCAACCGGAGCTGCGCTACGCTTAGCAACGCCCTAAAGCTCAAGTAGATAATATGGATCGTACTTCTCTTACTCTGGAAGGCTCGAAGTCAGGCTCTCCTTTCGATCTTACACTTATAACTTGTAGACTTCAGGTTGTAATTTAGCTCCAGCTTCACCAAATCACGTTTCATTGTGCCTTACTGAACTATTTAATTGACTACTAGCTAGCTGGATCGACCTAGATCAGGGAATTGATGAAATCCACAAAGTCAAGCTGACAGCAGGGTTCTTTATATTGAATGTAGAGAAATTTACGTATGTTTATATGCTAATAATGACTGATTAGTGATGAGTGAGCAAATGCTGAGCGCCTATGCTTGTTGAACCGGAGTGGACTTCGTGCCATTGCATATATTGCAACCTGTGTTTATATTTCACATTCCAGACTCTCATGCGCCTACCCAAATTGACTCATAAAGAGGTCTGCGCACTTCCCGGCCGGAATATAAATATCAAAAGTTGAAATTATCACAGGACTTTACGCTGCTGAAAGACGTATAACTGTTTGGATCTAGTATTGATCGCCATTAATTTCCGACTCGACTGCCGCAAAAACTCGATATGTGAGCCCGGGCTCACCCATCGAATCCGAGCTTCTCTGATTTGTTGCTACATATTTTAAAATCTCTACTATTATTCACCCTGCCTTTTTGGTTTAGGTCCGAGCTCACCAATTGAGTGCTAGGAGTACCTAGTGTCTAATAGAGCTTTCTCCGTTTCAATTTTGAAGGGAGGAAAGAGTTCAAAACTTCGGAATTAAACCTTCAGTGAATAGGAAAATCTAGCTGTATATGGACTAGTGAGTTCGGGATATCAAATATTACACGGTACGAGAAGGCCAAAATTCGGGATAGCAAATTAATTTTGGTGAGGAATGAGAGTATCAGCCAAATCCATCCGGGATAGCAAGGGATCCGGCATATTGAATTCCGGCATAGTGAGGTGCGACTGTAGTGGTTGCCCATCAAATCCTAAAGCTGGATCATGAATCCAGAATACCGAAAAATTGGCTATGCATACAAGATCAAACTTGCTAGAAACGGATACTTCGATACCTTTCAGCCAATCGTTTTAGAGTTTTCGCGGTAGGCTTCAGGCCCCCAGTCCCAGGCAGTAAATATTTCAGGCAAACCACCTACAAGTTCAGGCAGGCCATCTCAATACCACTTCCACGGAGTAGAGGGAGCATGTGAGTGACGAAAGCCTTGTTTTCATTCAGGCCTCCCAAACTATCTCGTAATTGCAATGACGTGATCCACTGTCTGGAACATGACATGACCGACCTATTAGAACCCCATTGGATGACCCCGAGCTTGCTCCAACGATAAATACCGGCTCAGCTCCCTCGTTCTTCTCACTCTCCACAGTTTTACACAATCTTCTCCATCCCCAACCTCCTACACTCAAATACCTCTATTATCAAAATCTTCCTTATTCCAAACCGGACACAATGGCCAAGTATTCAGTCAATCAGAAAGTCCGCTATCGTCTCGAATCAAGTAGCTCCCACTTGTATATATATCCCGCTTGCACTACTAATTCCCATCTAGCAGGTACGACCGCCCATACCGGTGTCATCCAGAGCGTCGCTCAGGAGCAACCCGTGAGATACAAAGTAGGCGCCCCTGCTCAAATTTCTTTGATATTTGCTGTTCTAACTCATGAAAAATCAAGGTTCGACCTGAAGGGGCTTCGGTAGCGGAGGAGGTGCTCGTGAACGAGGCAAATATCTTTGAGGTTATCCCGTAGACCATTGTCATGGGTGTTCAATCCACAGTTTAGGGGCAAGAAAAGTCATGTATTGAATGGAGAGAATGGGATTGAAGTATATCAATATGAGGAATCATCTTATTAGTAAATATTATCACGTGACAAATTAGTTGAAGATTAGGTGAAACACGGACATACAATTTACGTATCCTGCTGAGAGGATTATCCAATGCATATGACGATCATCTCACGCGTACGGCCCTGGGCATATCGCCTGGTCAGCTGAGACCTGCTTGAAATCTGGTGCTCTGTAGCCTTGGCAATCTTATACATATCAAAAATCACTGTTTGTAGGTATTTCTTGTTTTAACTTCAGTTTGATCAGTGCCTCATATGGAAGGCCAAGCACCAGATTTTTTGCAGGTCTCGGTCGACCAGGCGATAGCCATCTCTGAGTGAGTGCGGTAACGCATGAAGTGTGGTTAAAGGCTATCCCTTGGACGGATGAAAGTTATCAAATTCGCGACCTGGACCGTGCACCATTTAGTAAATGAATTGTGTTGCTTTTTATGGTAAAGAGCACTGACAAATCCAATCAAGAATCCCTAACAATTACCACACTAGGCTAGTGATAACTGCTTGTGAGACATTCGCTTGCCAGATTCATTATGCTCTACCACTGGCGCGTAAACCGGTGGCTCCCGAAAAGACCGTTGTCAGCACAACTACCATTGGATCCCGGTAATAGTAAGGAATTTTCTCGCCCTCAATATCCACCTCCAAATAATGCCAGCTCGCCTTTCCCAATATGTAATTCATTTCCTCCAACCTCTTTATAAAACCTCGCCTAGTCCTGTAGGAACATTCGTCGATATTTCCTTGTGAGACTTTTGACACTAGCAGTATAAAATAATGTGCTATTCTAAGCTCGTATGCTGAGTTGAATGGGTACCTTTTGAAGAATGATCAATTCTTGAGCCCTCAACAGCATTACGAGGTACAATAGATGACTAAAGAGCACTCAGGATAGCCGCTAACAGATTCTATACCTACCGACTACGCTTGCGGAAAGAAGAATCAAGATTGGTTATGGATTTTATTATATTCGTCTGATATTTCTTTAGGTGTGGTTACGAGAGTTAGTCATCAGGTTTCTTTTTGGGGTTTATATCCGGGCTTTGTCCTCACTCTCTGTACTTCTCTTTCTCCCTTCTTTACGTAATGTCGTCTTTTTATCTGTTAGTATCAATATATATTTGTTCCCGATCGGTACTCCGCCCGATCTCCTAATTAAGTTCTAGTCCTCGAATCCGTATCCCAAGTCGATCTCGTCACAGTACCTGCCTTAGAACTCCACCCCGTTAGAATGTCTGACCTAGCGACACTATTACCTTATTCCCAGTACTTCGACAAGTACAACTCCTCACAATGTTCCTTGCTCCGGACCTGGTAAGACACTACCAATGAGTGCTCACAATGTGTACTTTTCTCTAAACAGAAATACCACATCCCATTATGAATCACCTTCACACTTCAGTCAAATACTGGACCTCACCGCATATGCTATCTCTTACGAGATACCATGTTTCAACCCAATAACAAGTGTTTCCTCTCCGATGGTCATTATTTGTTTCCCCTCTAAATAAGAGACGTCGAATATACAAATAACTACAAGCCCCTGATGGAGGCAGCTCTTATTTATTGCTGGGGACTGCTACCTGATAATTTATTTGGTAGGCAGGTTGAAAGTATGCCTATTAGGATAGCGACTGTAATAAAGGCAAGAGATTGGTACACAGGATATTAAATGTCATTCATTCTTTCTTTATACACTAAATAGCTATTCTACAAATTGTCAGCTCTTCAAAGGATCAATTGTGGTTGTTGTACTCATAATCATGGTCCAGCGGGTTGTGGGTCGAGCCCGTTGCTACGCCGCACTTTCGGTCATTTACATCCTCGCGCTGTACGAGGCCACGGCCAAAAGAATCCGGTAGCGCTATAGCACACCTAACAATGGGGGGGAACTCCCCCAACGTCGACCTCGATATCTAATCAACGCATTGAGATATTTACCTCCAATTTAGAATAGAGAAACCTTGAGGACAATTTAATACATCAATCATTTATTATCAAGTTATCAGGCCCGTTGCGCGATCGCGCGAGGGGGTAGAACCCACCGCCGGCATATATACATATGTTGTATGTGAGGTGCAACGTGTGCTACCGGATTCTTTTGGCCGTGGGCTCGTACATAGGCATGGCCATTCCAGGCTATATGTGGACTTGGCCCGGAAGGAATACCTCACATATTTGATGGTATCCTGAAAGACGGTACTTTAGATGAATAAGTACGGGTGTAGATTTAGACACTGGCAGTGATTGCTCCCCATGCATAGGCCTAGGTTTATGAGCGAGCTTATCATTTTATATGTTTTGCGGCATTCATAACCAAAAGCCTGGACGAGGTTTTTTTTTACCCGTTTCCGACCTGGCTGTCTTCGATATAGATATGCAGTGTATAGACCTCCCCCATCGATCGTAGCATCAGCACCATAGTCGCCCGCTCGGGAGAGCCCCTCGAAACACCTTTTGGCCAATATTCACGTACGTTTGAATTCTTCGGGGCTTGGAGCCAGCACGCCCAGAAAAGGCGCAAGCATTACCATTGGTACCGAGACATGAGTGGGATCCCAGCAGGTAAATGCTCGCTAGATCTATATAATCTCGGTAGGCATCCAGCTGTATCTTCGCCTTTCCTCTCCCCTGCACGACTAGAGGTAGCACCCAAGTAGTAGACACATGTATGATATATGGCGCATTCGATCCCACGCGCCGGCCCATCCCAACTTCCGGTGGGATCAAAAAGAGAAAAAACCCGAGAATCTCCACAGAACGCAGCTCTGCCATTAACGCCTGGCGGCCCCCTTTCCCCTCCACCCCGGCCTAAACGGGCAAACACCCACTACCGGCCCAAGCACCTACGATTCGCGCTGCAGCCTCCACTCGCCGGGACAGAGACGGAGCCTAAATGATATCCTATGGCTTGCAAAACCGCGCGGAAGCACACATGCGCACATGCTTTGAGGTTACATATACAAGATGTGGAGTCTGATTCCATACATATACATACACTGCCAAGGCCGAGATGTATGTATATGGGCCCACGATCGCAGTACCTACGTATCTTTAATTCCAGGGCTAGAGAGCGCGTGTAGACGGGGGTTCAGTCTAAGCCTATACATGTAGTACATCAATACTTACCAGCGCCGCCAAGAACATGCAACAATTAACAGGCCCGGACAAGCGATCGATAGATTGCACAGGCCAAGAGGAACCGCTGTATGTAACGGCGCAAGCTGCAAGTCAGAACCACTGTGGCGGGCCGGGCAGAATTCAGCGCCGATAGTATACCGTAAAATCTGAGAATAGAGTACTCTATAGAGTATGTTGCGCTGCAGCAGGCATATTTTACACCAAAACTTGCATATTGACTCGGATTTTACGGTACGTATACAGCAGAGTAGCACAGAGACTCCTGTCTCCTGAGTCCGGTGAGGCTAGGAGTATCTTTAGCACCCACCACGAGCGGGGGGGCCCGGGGGGAGAGCTGGCGGTGAACATGTACGGATCTGATATGAATATGATTGATCATCCGAGTGAGAGCCCATGACCGCGTCTGTGGGAGCGTGGGAGCGCAGTGACATGTCCGGCCCAAGTCAGGAAATTTCAAAGTGCCCATTGAAATGTTCAAAACCTCAACACAGCAAGTACAGTCAATGGTGGTAAAAGTCAATATTAGACATTCATGGTATTTTTGTTCTCTGTCACTCACTGGATACAATTATATAGATTGATTTTAGTTCCTCAGCCTGACCGTAAGAGCTGGTAAGCCACATCACGAACTGACCAACTTTGATGTGAATCACAAACACCTTTGATGAGTGGCTGTATGTATATGTACCTACATATACTCTACTCAACTCAGCTCTACTCTGCTCTACATGGACTCTACACATACATATATACATACACATATGTATGTACCTAGAGTACATCCGCATGCGAACAGACACACACAGCCTGCACCACACACAGAAGCAGCCTGCTGCAGCTGTCACTACCCCGCCACCACACAAACAACAACAACAACAACAACCTCAGGCCCTGCAAGTCAGCGCTCCCGGGCACTCCCACAATCGGCGCCGGTGCAGGGGCCCAGTGCTGACACTCGATAGGCGTGCTGACTGTGGCTGTCTCGCTAAGCTGCACTTCAGGGGGAAAGTGCATGTCCCCGGTGAGTCTGCTGGGGACTGTGTGTGGGGGAGTGGGAGTGGAGCACAAATGCACGGCACTTGGTGAGTGAACGGATTCTCACCTGTCAACACCCAATTTTGTTCATTCACTTAATGCCAGACCCTTGTATGTATGTACCTAGGCCTGGCTCTCTGCTGCTGCTGCGAGTGCCCGACCCAATTGGGTGCGGAGTTCACCCCGAGCCCGTGGCCTAAATGGATTATATTGGATGGATATCTCTGCAGATCCTGCAGCAACATGTGTATATAGATCCCCTCCCCCACCACCATCTGGACAAACTCTCCAGTGCCTGATTCCACTCCGGGTATAATACTCCTCCGCGTCAATTCTCCCCTCCACCGCGCAAACAAAAAAACCAGCCCCCCCCCCCACCCGAGTCCCAGTCCCCGAGATGGCAAACTTCACCCTCCAGAACATGACGCCCGGCAACGCCGCCGACTGCTACCTCCCCGGCTGCAACGGCGTCGTCGGCGGCCTGTGTGTCGGCGCGCTGCCCACCGGCGCGAACGTCAACCAAACCCTGTGGTGGTGCTGCACGCCCTATGCCGAGTATGTCTCTCCCTCTCCACACCCCCCCCCCCCCCCCTCCCCCCAATACAATGCTGACAGAGGCCACACAGAACATGCAGAGGCGGCCAGTCTGCCTGTCCCGGCACAAACTGCAGCAACGGAAGCGCCTCCTGGTGCTGCAACGAGGAGCTCGAGAGCTGCCCCGGCGCGAATGGCCTCGAGGGCAGCTGCGTGCCCAAAAACTACACCAACCCCGTCCTCGACGGTCCCGCGTGGGGCCCCGGCGCGAGCTCGAGCGCTAGCGGGAGCTCGGAACCCTCCACATTCACATCGACGACTGCTAGCAGCACCCTTACCCTCCCTGCAACAAGCACGACGGCGACGGAGAGTAGTGTGCCGACGGGGAGTGGCACCGCGGCGGCTGGGCGTGATGGCAGTGGTAGTGGGGGTGGGAGCGGCGGGATATCGGCGGGAGCGGCGGCGGGTGTGGGTGTGGTGGGCGGGGGCCTGTTTGTGCTGGCGGCGGTGGGCGCGGTGTGGTGGTTCCGCAGGAGGAGGGGGGGTCCAGAACAGCGCAGGAGGAGTGGCATGTATCTGGGGGAGATGGAAGGCAGTCGAAAGCCGATCGAGATGGAGGCGCGGGCGCTGCATGAGATGGAGGGCGCGGTGAGCGTGACGAGCGAGATGGAGGGCGCAACAGCGACAAGCATGAAGAGTGTGGATGAGGGGGCGGGCAAGGCACGGCGGTGAGGCGGGCAGAGGGGGAGGGGGGGGGGGGGCGCAGGAGTGGTATAGTACTGTGCTGGGAGATCAGGAGGGCTAATGGGAGCCCACACTGCCCATGGGAATATTGTTTTGCTTTGGAGTTTTGAGGGTTGTCTTTTGTTTCTGGATGTTACATATTGTTTACACACACACAACACACGTTATTACATGATAGTTAATGGGAAATGTAGTTATTCTCAAGTCGTCACTCGCGCTGCTCGTGTCTTTTCGTCCGGTCAGGAAACATTGAACTCAGCCAGCAAGCTGGATCTCACCATCATCACCATTACACATGCACCGCGACATGTCCATTACGGTGGGGGCCTCGATCGTAGCATTCTCGATTGCAGGATACAGTTATTGGGGGCAATCCCAGACTCCAAGTACTCGTACAATACTCCTGTAACCCCCACTGGCTGGCGGAAAACCACTCTACATCCAACTCTGCTCTATTGTAATTGAACAGACCACAACACACCGTATGCATAGCCACAGCCTTCTGGCCTATCCACAGAACCGCACGTAAAGCACGTAAACTGTGCCTATAGCTCTTGATCAATTGCAAGCCAGCCCCCCCATCTCCATTGCCCCGAAACCCGATCTGCAGAGTGCAGGTATATATATGCGGGCGCTGTCAGGCTGAATTCCCTCACCCGGCTTGCCTTGCCCCAGGATGAATTCAGGAACGCTTCGGATGCAGGAACGGGGGCTCGCCAATCTAAGCAACCGGGGGTCCTGTGCGATTAGTGAGCGGGAGCGCAGCGTGAGTATGTACGTACAGCCACTCATCAAAAGTGTTCGTGATTCACATCAAAGTTGGTCAGTGCGTGATGTGGCTTACTAGATTTTACGGTCAAATCGAGGGACTAAAATGTATCTATATAATTGTATCCAGTGGGTGACAGAGAATAAAAATACCATGAATGTCTAATATTGACTTTGACCACCATTGACTGTTGCTGTGTTGAGGTTTTGAACATTTCAATGGGTACTTTGATTCCTGACTTGAGCTGAACATGTCACACTAAATCCGAATCACGAACACTTTTGATGAGTGACTGTACGTGTGGCGGCGCATGCCGAGGTGGAGGGGTGAGGTTTTATCGCCCCGGTGAGGCCAAGGGGGGTGGTGGACCTGATGGATCGGAGGTTGCACTATTTTGGGAGCGTAGATTTCAATATGCAGGTTTCATGGTTCAGCTAGGAGGGAAAAGGAAGGAGAGCATAGGAGCAAGGGGTATGTACTTCTAGAGAATGAATCATGCTTCCTTGTATGTACTGTCATTCACGGGGTATTGGCGGGTACTGGGTGTTGGCGGAAAAGCCTAAAAAGAGACAGCCAAGCCAATTTTTGGCTTCAATCCGCCAATACCCAGTATCCGCCAACACCCCGTGAATGACAGTAGTTTTGTCGAGGCCGGGGACAACCAACGGCGACGCAAACAGGAGGTTGTGTGTAGAGTATGTCCCCGAGGCTGGACATCGATTGGGGCATACCGCCAAAGCTTGCTACAAACGGATACTTCTGAGGCTGATCGATACCTTTCAGCCAATCGTTTTGGAGATAATCCCCTGGGCGGAGATAGCCGGTATTGTGTACCGTTATGGCCTGTAGGGCTGGCCATGGTATGTACATTCGAGACACTGGACAGCCGCTGGTGGGCGTTTGCACATGTGGGAAAATTAAAAGGCTTGGTCGTGATAAGCTCTCAGGCAGGGATATCGATGGCCATACCGATTAACCAATCATTTACCTAGACGTTGCAGCCTGTGGTAAGATTAATGTATGTAGAAATATGGGAGGAACCCTATTGGCTTGACCAGACATACAAACCCTTGTCCTCGCATGGCAGTTACGTACCTTTTTCTCTCCTGCTTCATGTGCGTGTTTGTATTGGCTGTAGCAGCTACCTAGCTGAAGCGTTTAATTACAACTATCGATCGCCCAATATATATATATGGCTCGAGATGCTATGGTGGGTAGGTGTGTAAACTTCGGCGTTTGCAGCTAATCAATCAATCAATCAATAGAAATTTGGAGATCTACCCCCCCATAATGGTACTAGCGCCTAGCCTAACGGTGCAATTCTCTCCAATTCCCATACAAAAAAGGTTCCTCTGAAGTGGACACACCCACCCCCATGCCTTCTCGCGCCATATATCCGGTAAACACCTGGGCATGAAATCTGGCTTGCAACCTCGAGACTTCGATTCGTCGATTCGTCGGAATACATATGTTTGTATATACGTATCACACCACTCGCACTGTGTATATGTAATTCAAGGGGCCGTTTCCACTCTATTTTAACGTTAAAGGTATGTGATGCACACAATATATGGCCTTGTCGCAATATATACATACGTATATTGAGTATGCTCTCCTGGCTAAGGAAGATGTGCTTGGCGACCCAAATCATGCTCGAAGGCTGCAGGCACAAATGGTGTATTGGTTATATTGGTCGTTACTCGGTCCGGCGTTAATAATCAAGCTCGGGGAGTTTACGGATTTCGCTTCTCCTGGCGCCGGTGCACGTACGCGTGCAGACAATGGTTATGTGTCTAGCTACTAATACGAGCTGGTTATGGCCTTTGACCATTGAGGATAATGAAATAAGAGTGTCACCAATTCAAGTGACTTTTATCATAATTGTGGGCCGATTACTACCAAAAAGAAAGCTCAATCGTTAGAATCCCACAGAAACACTATATAATCATCACCAATACAAAAAAAAAACAATTCCCACAACCGATTGCAGTCGCCCGCCGTTGTAATGAACGCCCCTACACCGAACATTTACTATATCGAACCACTTAACTAGCTTTTTCTCCCCCCAGCAAACAGTTTGGTCTGCTGCACCGAATGATCTGCTATACCGAGCGGAGAGTTACTCAATATGTACGTTCGTTATGGCGGCGTGCAACTGTACTACTAAAAAGGTTGGAATTCGATAGAAATATACCAAAATTGCCACCTATACCGAACTACCACCAAACCCTAATTATAACCGTTATTGAAACCTCACCAACACAAAAAGCAATTCCTACAACCGATTACTATGAAAAAAAAAGCCCAATTGTTACCATATATACCACAATCGCCACTAATACCAAAAAGCAATATCTTAAACTAAGCCAATCAAAACCTTTAAAATCCACATTGCATACTCAGTATAGCTATATACTTGTTAGATAGAGAAGCGGGGTTTTGGAGCGTAGATTCCCGGATATATGTATGCAGCCTGTGAAGATATATATACAGTAAACATTCCCCCAGAAGACACCAGTACCACTTATATTAATCGTTATATATATGCGGTCGAGGTCTAGTACTACTGGCTCAAGACGAGCAATCAACATCAAATACTCGAATCGACTCGCTAATAACAGCTGCTCTGCTCGACTCTACCATTACTTGAGCCACTCGAGCTCAGATATCAGTCATATCATTGGATCTCATTGTCGGAACATCTGCCCACAGGGTTAGGGTTTGTTCTGCAACATTTTATAAACCAAATTACAAAGGATACCTATTGTCAGCACCATTTCTGTACGTATATTTACAAACAACACCCAAACAGCTCGTGTCTTGAATTAGCAAGCGAGACTGAGACAGATACAGAACACCCAAGAGAACCCAGGCATCACCGAGGCCCCTGAAGACACATTTTCATAAACTTGGGCAAGTATTTAGGGTACGAGAGCCCCCTCTCTCCGGCCCGGGATGGTCCGAGAGGAGAGGCCTGGAGGGGAGACGTCGCGACCGAATTGTTTGAAGGTAGTTACTTTATTCTCCTTTGTTGAGCTGGCAGTGGCCGACGGAGGGGCTTTCTGGGGAGAAGGGTTTTGTAGTGGTTTATGTTGGGGCGGAGACCAGCCCGAGTATCATAGTATCTAGTCTGCATACCCGAGTGAACTATCGGCTAAGCACGCAATTAATTAATGATCAATCAGCTTGGGGTTTTTAATCCCCTTCCGACTCGTCGGCTATACTCTGATAATACATGAAGTAAGCTTATAAGCTCAAAATCAACTGACCAAACCCGGCCCCTAAAGGCTTATAGAGCATCCTTGCGCATCTGAGACCTGGTGTTGAGTTTGTCTGCCTTCCCCTCCCTCCCAGGGCCGAGCGCCCAGACATTCTCCTGGTCATGGGCTATCACTCGCTACATATAACACTTGGCCGCTGACTAACCCCTTCGACCACCTGGAGTATTGCACCTGGCGAAGCCTAGCTTCAACGTAACGCAACTATATACATGTATGCTGCCGGAAGGTCTAACTGGCCAGCGTGCGTCGATAGCTAGCTACGGTGAGTCTGACCGCATGGCTTGGTGGAGAGAGCCATAATTAACTGAGCTTCTGGTATCTAGATCTGCTAGTACTGGATTCCAGTCATATGCGTATTATGGATACCCCGAAAGAAGACAACGTTTATATTGGGGTAAGATCTTAAGCTTGTCTTGCTCTTTGGATATATTTTAGTTACTCCAGGTGGACCAACAACGCTAACCCATGTCAACATATCTATATACTTGTATCATCAACATTTCGCGTTTAGGGCTGCATGGGTTCATGAACTCCCTTTTTTTGTCTGTTTGTTTAATTCATTTGTTGCGTGCAGCCTTTCGATCATGGTAATATCGCACTCCCCCGAACTTTCCGTCTTCCGCCGCCTCGTACGAAATAAAGTGACTAGCTACTGGCTAAAAACAATTTGGGCGGACTCCCTTATTCCCATATCTCCTCTTGGGCCGATCAGATTTCCTCCTCCGTGGTCTTTCTTCATTGCCTCGGAATCGTCAGGTGCCCATATTCCTCTTGGTATCTTCCCTGACCTGCCTTAATACCCTTCCAGTGTAATCTCCGCTTCCTTGTACCAAGCGTATTCATGATTCTTGCCTCTTTGTCTTCCTTGTACAGCAGTAGGTAATAAGTGATGGAACACCCTGAGACAGAGTGATAGCTGTTTTGAGTAAAAGGCCACCAACGTACGGTGTTTACAGGTATAACCGTATCTCAGGGCGTTCCATCACTTATTACCTATCGCTGTACATACATGTATATATACTATACAGTGTGGACTTGTCTGTACGTTTCCTATTGGCTCGTGGTGTGAAGGGTGAAGGGTGACTGGTCAAGGTTACCGGCTGTACATGTTTGATTACCCGTATACGTACCTGTTGTTTGAAAAGCAAGAAGAAATTAAAGTACGAGGGTGTAGCGAAAAGTGATTAGAATCTGATAAGAGAAATACACGTATTCACCGCAGCATTTACTTATCGGACTCTGATCACTTACCCTAAACACCCGGTACTAGTAGGTTGGGTTTAATTGGAACGTGCTTCGCCAGTCTTCGTCGACACTGCTATATAAACCTAATGCAGCTCTCCATTAGTGTGCATCCGAATTATCGCGATTGGCGATTCAAACGTCTTCACAAATATAACGGCGGGGTTGGTGAGAGCTTGGATGCTACGGGGAGAGGAGTACGTATGGGACCGCACAGGCTCGGACGCACTTGAAGGGAGACTTGGTATTCTCATAAGGCGAGCTAGCACCTAAAGTAGGCTACATATAGTTGGAAAAGGTCGATAGGTGGCCATGGCCACTAACAGGCGCACATTGTTGTCATAAATTAACAAGATAGATTTCTTAGTCAACCCTCTCCCAATTATCTCGGATCCAAAGGGCCCCAGCAACCTTCACAGAGCATGGATATATATCCATTCGAATATGTAACGTTCAAAGCGCAATACAAATGAAACATGCGAAACAGATCAAACAAATGCCGACTTTCAATGCAAGTACGGATAGTAACTGGAAGCAATGAGACTAGTATTACGAGAAAGATAATTATGGGGGAGGAAGCAAAGACAGGAATAGCACAGGAGCTAATATCAGTGTGAAGCAAGAGGGGAAGTCAAGGACCTAAGAGATGAGAAAGTTCCAGGCATCCCTATATTCCATAAACGCTGACCAGATCCGTCCCGTTTGAATTGTTCCCGCCTCGGTGCAAAGGAGATCATCGAGAGTGGGAGCAGCTACCGCCCAAAACATCGACTGTTCGTCCCTGACATGAGAAAGAAGTGTGCAATGTTTTAGAATGTGTTCAACACTCTGCCGAGAATACCCACAGGGACATCTTTTATATACTCTCTCTCCATTTGCACTGAGAGGGCGTCGAAACCAGTCGTCGATAGACCCATTTCTTAGATTCCTGATCAGGTTCGCTTCGAGAGTCGGGAGACTGGTATCATACTTTGGCACGGGAGCTTCAAGGCCAGTGGCGAGGGAGGCCTTGAGATTCAAACATGGTTAGCACGCGCGTGACATGTCGGGCTGGCGAGCGGCGGACATATCCATCCCGAGAATTGTGGGCTTTTTATATATGTGCTCAAGCGTGGGCTAACTTACGCAGCCTATCCCAATCTGCTCGCAGCGCCGATTGCGTGCCGTGGTCAAGATCTCGGAAATGAGATCCACTTCGTCGATAAACTTCTCCATTTCCTCCCGGAGGGCTAAATCGTCCATCCCTACAGTCATAACATTGCCAAGCTCTGCATAAGCTTTCCCAAAGGCCTGGCCCCTAGTTGAAACGATGAAAACACGCTGCGGTGGTAGTCCGCTAAGTCTCAGCTGGGCATCTACGCTCGCATGTGTCTGGGCTATGAATTTCATTCGGCATTGTTGATACAGTACCCTCTGAGGTTTAGGTACTTTGTTGTGGACGTCTTGAAGATCCGCCATCATATTAGAGATGTGCTGGTCGGCTTTGGAGCGTACGAGGATGGAGGGGATTCTGAAGCGTTTGCAATGCTTTAGTATCTGAACATCCGTCTCGGTAAAGCGATCACCAATAACAACAATGATGAGGTCAAAGATAAACAGACACTGTTGGTTGAAATATTGCCAGCCAGGGATCTCGAGCGTCCCCGCACCTGGAATATCATACCAGACATTGCTTCTGCGATGTGCCTCCTGCCCTGGTTCTGGATAGCGGTTGATCTTTGTCGTTGTCTCCACAGCACCGGTAGCTGCGATCTTCTCCCCCAAGAAAACGTTGATTAACGATGATTTGCCAACACCGGATATCCCTGCGACAGCGAAGGCATATAGATCCGACCTAAACCGAAGCATCCGCTCTGCCTTCAGCTTTTCCGCCATAGTAGGCCATACTTCCGGGGAAATCCCGTCCTCGTCCACCTTTTTCCCTTCTTCCTGCGGCTTGAGCCCGCTACCTTTGAGCTCGTTTCTGTCTTCAACAGTCTTCACTCTCTCGCCATTGATCCTCTCTGCTCTCAGAGAGTCCTCCTTCGCCTTCATGTTTCTGATCATCTCTTCCATCTCGAGACACCTTGCTTCCAACCTACGGACTCGATCATCCTCACCCCCTTCGTACACATGTTTATGATTATGATCATGGCTATGGTGGACATTGAGGCTGACTGCGTGCACGGTGTCGTTTTCGCGAGTAGGAGAGTCGCTGAAGCCGGCAAGGAATTGACCGATTTCTATAAGCTTGCGGCCAAAGCTTGCTATATTCTTCCTTGCGTTGGCTATAGCTTCAAACATCTTTCGATCGAGTCCCTTTGTAGATTGTTGGTATCAATGTATTCGATTCGGTAATCGACCCTCCGGCCCCTAAATTCAACCTTGCTATCTATATGCAACGGAACACAAGGCTTGCGACTAACGAGCTTTTGAAGATGGGATTGGTATTCGGAGTATGGAGCCGGAGTAGAGTGAGCTAAGTTGGACCTGAGGTTATGATCATGAGGGGTGAACCCCAGAAGCTGGTACATACATTTATATTTGAGGCGAACGATAAGAATTAAGGCAGTCATGCGCCCCGCACACACACCGCAGGCTTGTGTAGCTGGTTTATTGGTACAGTCGCTCACCTAGTGACGGCGGATCCTGTCTGATGGTTGTGCCCGTGGTAATTTACTCTTGGCGTCCTAAACTTAACTCTGCTATTGGCCTCAAAATCCCTGACCGCCATCAGACAGGATCTGCCTTCACCCCGTGAGTGACTGTAATTAAAATTTATGACAATATGTGAGCCCGGACTCATCTATCCAATCCGAGCTCTTTGATCGGTTGATTATGTTTTTCCACAGTTATTCACCCTGGGGGAGGGGGGTGATTTGTGCACCATAACTATCGCTGTATTTTTGGTTTAGGCCCGGGATCACCTAACGAGTTTTTACGGTAAATGATCGACGAGACGTAGCGCTGCATGTAAACTCTATGCATGCAGCAACTTCCCAACAAAGTCTGTGCCTTTATCGATGACTCCATCAAAGTGCATAAATCCATAACAAGTGCCATACAAAGGTGCGCAAAGTGACTTTTATGTGCAATACCGCGAATATCACTTGCCCGTTGCATGGCCAAGACGAAAGCTCAAAGGGCTGTTGGGTTGAGGCTCAACAATCAATTGATCAATCCGAAGGCCCGCTTCGATCGGGAAAACACAATGTTTACAATGGCTGCGATGTGTCCGAGTACCGTAAAAACTCGATAGGTGAGCCTGGGCCTAAACCAAAATACAGGGTGAAGAACAGTGGAGAAACATAAAGCAACCAATCAGAGATTTTAGGTTCGATAGATGAGCCCATGCTCACATATCGAGTTTTTACGGTACTCGAGTGATGGCTTGTGTTTAGGCTAGTTCCTTTGTGACCAGCATCATAGAAACAAGAACCCTCGTCCGCTGTCCTGTAGCTACTGCGTATATTGCTCTGTATGTAATCATGAAAGAGTCTACCATCTAAGAAAATACAAGTTGAAATTTACATATACCCTATTGGAATCATCAGGTATCACTGGGTATATCCCTCCCGTCGTGAGAGAGTCTAGTATGATGTAAGCGAGATAACCAAGCCTAGGGTTAGTAACCAGCACCCTGCTCCCCCAGTCTTAAAGGTAACATGAGAAAGACGCCAAGTCTCGAATAACTTTTCAACTACTACAGCTATTAGAAGTCTGTACAAGGAAAAGCTGGAGACCGTGATGAATAAAAGTTTTGTTGTACGAATTTTTAATGTCTGTCGTGGTGAAAAGTTATTCAAAACTTAGCGTTTTTCTCATGTTATGTATTTACCTTTAAGAACTAGACTGGGGGCACTATATCTACTACATAATAGAGACTTTGCGCAAATGGAGCCAGCTCCATTTTCTGACAACCTCAGTGGTGACGATCATACCATTAACTAATCAATCAAAATATAGAGCTGGCTCTATTTGCGCAAAGTCTCTAGTACCTACATACAGGTTGTGATAAGATTATTGTAGAAATATGGGAGGAACCCTATTGGCTTGACCAGCCATACAAACCTTGTTTTTAGACCGCTGTTTCTACAATAATTTTACCTCTCGCTGAATATCTAAGCTGGGCAAAAACTCACATGTATGCAAGCTTAGTCACGCCTTAGGTGCCTGATCATGGATTAAGGCGATGCTTGCGTTTATGACAATTCAGTTATCTTCTATTACGCGGAAGTAGGGGTCTTTGGAAAGCACGACACATCAGGTTTGGTGTGCTGCCTGCTTACTTACCGGTTGCTCTCAGCACCCCTTACCCTGACCAAATCCTGCATGGCAACCAGCCCACCCCACGATATCGTGATACTGAGTAACGGAACCTCTCTATAATTAGACAATAAGTCTAATTATTAAATAATCTAGCTATTTGCAGTCGGAGTAGAGGGGGAGGGGAACGGTGGAGGGAGCGGTTGAGGAGCGGTGGAGGGTAGGGAAGATGGAGGGACGGTGGAGGGAGCGGTTGAGGAGCGATGGAGGGTGGGAAGATGGAGGAGCGGCGGAGGGGGCCGGGGATCAGCGGGTGGAGGGAGCGGTGGAGGAGCGGTGGAGGGTAGTAAATGTGGAGGAGCGGTGGAGGGTAGTGAATGTGGAGGAGCGGTGGAGGGTAGTGAATGTGGAGGAGCGGTGGAGGGAGCAATGGCAGGAGCGGTGGAGGGTAGGGAAGATGGAGCAGCGGTGGAGGGGGGGTCAGCGAGTGGAGGGAGAGGTGGGGGTCAGCGGGTGGAAGTAATACGATCACAGTACTGGAGTGGCATTAACTGGAGCTGGCATTGGAGCTGGCATTAATTGAGAAACTTAATAATTAACGCAAAGAACTGGACCACCACCGTAGGGTGTGAAGTTTTGTGTGTGGGAGAAAGAATGAACTGAGTGTGAGTTGAACATGTGACCTTGTAAGGAATATGTATTGTAAAGCAAAGAAGATACTATTTCACCGTGAGAACTGGCCATGCAATGTACAAGGCAAGGAGGGAGAGACCTCGCGTTCGCGAGGTGGCCCACCCCTAGTTCTCCAAGATACCCCGCCTGAGGTACGTGGTGTTGAGCCTCATCTCGCTTTTCATGTTCACCGAGTGATATCTGAGAAAAGAACTCTTCACATCAACTGCTTGTGAATACGTTTGTGAGGAGACTATGAAGTTGGTAGCTATAGTAATGATATGACATCTTATACAACGGAGGTTAATACCCAGGTATATACAAGAGCTCAGCTTCAGCGTAGGAGTACTATTAGTACACTTGCTTACGAGCTTCACCATGTGGGGTCTGCTATGTGTTGCATGTACCTACTCCGAGCAACGCTCTATTCCGGTATACACTTCTTAGAATACATCTCGGTTGCGTTTATCGCTTCGGGTAATGTGGAAGACAATGCTATCAGTTGGTGCATTATAATTTGTTCGTCATAACGAGCAACATGGTGCGCAAGGGATGTATCTAGAAGGCTGACCATGGGGGGGGGGGGGGGGGAGGTGTAGTTGGCGAATGGATACAGGCATGGCAATAGCAATCATCTTTATCAGCCCAAATGGGAGACTTGGTTTAAAATAAATAAAAATATTACCAAAGTAATGTAGGAGAAGATAAAAGGAAAGACAAAAAAAGGGAAACCCTGGCTAGGTAGCCCATCAATATCGTTTCAAACACCTACGTAGCTATACCTTTATATGAAATGTAGATTTGAAGCCTGGATTACGTTCCTAGAGACGAGGCTAGAATAAGTAATAGGAGATCGGTGGCACCGACATCGTGAGCGAAACCTGCGCCCTTACTACAGTCTAGATCTATGAGAGTGACATGCATTGAACAAGAAAATATCGCACGAATCTCTAGCGCCGAGGCAACATGAGAATCGGCGCCTGAGCTCTAGGCACCAGAGTGGATGAATGACGGCCAGAGGAGCGGCAACTTCTGATATCGTTCCTGTAATCTGTTGACTGCCCGGTGGAATAAAATAGCAATATTTCCATGATCTATGACCTACCTGTCCGTCGAAATGCAATCTATAAAACTCAACAGTTACCTCCTCGAAGTAATTCCGTTTGACCTCCACAGTGTTGCAAAAATATGACTGAAGCCAGCTAATTGAAACCCACTGGCCATGTGAAGTGACTCGTTTGCTAGATTCTCTACACTGTTTACTGCAGTAGAGCAGGCGGGGAGGTAAGCAATCTGACCATCTGTAACCCGTTTACTCGCGATAGCGCCAACGGTCAATCGGTCAATAATTTTCTCCCCTGTCTTCTTGTCGTGCCCGAGCAGCTGTAGATGACTGTTGGATGGTGATCTGTTATCGGGGATGCCATGGTACGCAAAATGTACACTGTTGTAGGTCTCAAGCTCTCTCAGGACTTGAGACCCGCTGGGGCTCTCTAGTGCCTTGGAGGCGACAGCCAGTACCTTGGAATCAGCAGCCCCTTTCACCAAGTCAGGGACCCTACCCACCTCCTGGCCATGGGTGACGCCGGGAAGCACCTTTTCCCGGGAGTGCTATTTTCCCGGGAGTGGTAGGCATAGCTACCAGTAGAAGCTTTGTATCTCCATTCATATTGAGCAGCCTCTCCCGAGGCTATAGCAGTGCTCTGAGGGTTGGGATGTAAGACGAGGCAGCTCGGCACATGGCTTATGCATGTGCATTGCTCGAGTTATCTGTGTAGAGTAGTCACCCGCCGTATGGAAAGGTCCTTGAGCCAATATTCCAACGCCAATCCATCAGACGTGGTGGGGTTCGTCACCATGGGCGGGGGAGCTCGAGTTCTTTGAATACTGGCTCCACAGTCAATGGATACATGTAGTCTAGGGCCGAAGGAGGAAGCCCTTCAATTTCATGTTTCTCGCTGGATGGCTCGTGCGTGATCCACAAATGATGCCTTCGTTAAACTCTTTCATGCGCCTTTCGACATCTTTGTACTTTAGCAATGGAAGAGGAAGGGACATTATGCCTGTGCCAGTAATGCGTATATCATCGCTTCGATATGAAGAGCAATTGATAGTGATTATTGGGCCCCCATTGGCAGTCCGGATCCCCATCAGCTTCTCCAGACTGGGTGGAAGCTGAAACTTCTCGTAGTCGGGTAGCTTCCGGATAGTCTCCAACAAGTCTCCAACATTCTTGCGTATCTCCGGGTTATACCAATTCTCGTTTTCCGTACGCTCTCAGCGTTCTGCTCTTGACGTTGTGGGCTGGGAGTGTCGATCTCAGCACGGAGGCGATCATGCTCTTCATACATATCGGGATACTCGGCACTGGATTCCGAGAGACCATTTGTCCGGGACCTGATGGTATTTCCCAGGATCACCCCTCTGATCAGCTCGAGAAACTCCAGGCAATGGGTAGCTGTTCTTCCAGCGTTGAGGGCAACTGCGGAGCAGTATTCTGCGTTTCAAGCGACGCTGGCCATGGATAATCTATATCCAAGATCATCCCGGGTTAGATCATAATAGTTGACCTTCTCTAATAGGTAGAAGGCTAGCCAAAGATGGTTATATGCTTCCTGCCATTCCTCTAATGACACGAAGAAGCCGATAGTCGTCCGTGCGGCTTTTAGTCTCTCCGGTGCCAGCAAAAGGGAACAATAGACACCGGACAAGCACAAAGTGGTCGCGGCATAATGACTTCTTTGCACCTAATAATCGATCAAGTTTGTGAGTGAGACGTTCAAGGACGATATCGCTTCGCTAACATTACACGTGGTGATCGTTCTTTATGCCCCTCACTGTTTCTAGACCAAGCTCAACGCCCTTTTCACTACCTCTGAAGTCTCCTAGGTGTTGATACCTGAGCTCATGAGGTAGTAAGCGGTTCCCAGTAACTCCCGTCTCTTCCATAATTGGTTGGGCCCTGCAAAGAGAAATCCAGCCAATGATTTATTATACGTAATATAAAGGTCCTCAGAGCTGCGTAATATCTTGTAACTCTCACAGGAAAGGAGTCCAATATTATATATTATGTCTGAGCGGAGATATCTCTGTACAGCGAATACCTCTTCCGCTATCAACGATTTTCCTATTTCCAATATTCTTCGGGTTTTCAATACTTGTCCTGTTTTCAACAATTCTCCGATTGTCATCAGCTCTCCCGTTTTAAAGAAATCTCCCGCCTTCAACGGTTTGCCCGTATTCAATAGTTCTCCAGTTTTTGGCAGCCCACCTGTCCCCAGCAGCCCCGTCTTCAAAAGTTCCTCTGCGGGCCCCTCGCATATGGAGATACCAAGATCAAGAACATCTGCGTTGCCTAGTCGCTGGTATCGGATGCGAAGAGCTGTCACTGGATTCATTAGAAAGAAATCGAATTTTGATCTATCATTTGACGATAGTTCGGTAATACTGCACAATAACTCTAAGGCTTTCATGTTGTGGCGATACGGTTCTGGTGGTCCTCCATGTCGCTCAATCGCTCGTACCGCAACTGATAAGCAAGGGTCGGGGGTTCGAATCCGTCAGAGATCTTTCCGCGCATTGAATAGTGTCAGAATGTCCAGCTTCTGTTGTCGTTGCCACTGCTGCCTGCTTTAGTTGTGGAAGATAAGTCATGATAAGATTAATGTCTGCTGTATTGACAGGGAACCGCGTGTATCTCTCGGCCGACGCGTTTATCAGGCCCCGCAGAGCTTGTTATGTTTTATCGAGGGCGGTATGTTCTCACTGGGATGGGATATCCACCCTTCGTAGGGATACCATCATAAGCTTATAATTAGGTTTAATAAAATATGCAGATTAGGGGAATCGAACTTACACATTAGCGATTGCATCTAGTAGATGTAACTAACTATGCCAGTGTTTTAGATACAGATTTAGTAGAAATGACTACTATCAACTTCAGGTTTAAAAATCCGACAGTGTTACGGGCGAGCGGCGTTGCTTCGTTGAAGAGGGTTTCTTCGTGAAGGTGTCCTGGTAGATTGGGTAACATCTAGGATCTTGGCAGGCGGGGTCGGCAGGAGATGGACTCGGGACGGGATCCGGGCGGAGGAGCGGGGACGGGGCGCAGACAGGACCAGGACAGGACGGAACAAGACGGGGTTGGATCCTAGGATTCACCTCCTAGGTGGTGGAAGAAGGGAGAGCAGAACAAGGAGGAGACTCTAAGCCAGACAGGGCGCGATGGCTAACAGAAGAGAGTCCACCGAGGACTGGAGCAGGGACGGCTAATTGGAGCGATAGCCGGGCGGAGCGGAGGCGGGACGGGGACAGGACAGGACGGGACAGGACCGGGCGAGATGGGTCCAGGGGTTCACCCCCCTGGTGGTTGGAGACAGGATCGTGAGACCAGACGGGGAGCGGTGGTCATACACGAGGGGCAGGAACAGAGACGAGAGGCAAGACACAGCTGACCAGACGGAGAGCAATGGTCGGGCCGTGGGACGAGGGACGGACAGAAAGGAACAGGTCAGGCTCTAGAGAAAGCGTAGCCAGCACGCAGAACAAGGACGTAAACAAAGGAAGAGACGGGGCTGGCTCTAGAAAAGCGCGGAGCCAGGACGCAGACAAAAGACGAGAGTTTAGGAGTCCTCCCCCCAGGCTGGAAGCCCAGGGGAGGAACGGAGTCTACGAGGGAAACGCTTTCTGGAATAAGGACTTTGAATAAAGCGTACTTGACATACAAGAAGAAAAGACTAAGGAAGAAAGGAAAGCTCTTCGAAGAGAAGGAAGAAGCTTCCTTATAAAGAAGAATCATAACGCTGCTGATTAATCCAGACAATGCAAGAACGGGAACGCAGAAGCAGAGACGAGACAGGGAAAGCAGAACGAGAACGAGACGAAGAAAGAACAGGCAAAGAACGGAGACAGGAACGCACAGGAAAACAGGAACGGAGAACAGAAGCAGAAAGGAACGAAACAGGAGACAGAGCTAGAACAGACTAGGAAAGTACAGGAGTCAAGGAGACAGGGAAACAGGACAGGGCAGGACAAGGCGAGGCGAGGCGTCAGAGACGGGGGACAGGAGCGCAGACTGGAATCGATCGGCAAATACCTTAGCGATATGTGAGACGCTAAGGCTGGGCATTACCTCACGAAGCGCAACGGGGATCGGAGACTGTGAAGAGGTCGAGGCATAGCCAAGATATAGAGAACCTTCTCGGGCCATAAGATGTGCTTCCAGGTACCAAGCCATCTTCCAATACGTCCGGGTTGAATAGTCCCGCGACGATAAAGGTTGACAGGGGTAAAAGCCAGAGCAGGGAAGAGCCTACAGGGGATCGGGTAAACTAGGACTTAGGAGCGGGGAGACTAGGGGCTAAGCAGGATAGGGGTACAGGATGATTCAGGCCAAGGAGACAGAGAAAGACAGGAACAGGGCTTGCAGCCGGGGATATGACCCGACGGCAAGGAAACAGGAAAAATGGAAAAACAGGGCAGAAAACGGGAAACACAACAGGAAACAGGAAACGAGGCCAAGGAAATAGGAAACAGGAACAAGGAAACCCCAAGACGGGACCAGACTGGAGTCGGTCCCGTACGCCATTACAGACAGCCAAAAAAAGAGGGATTTGCCTAAGTTTAAAATTTCTAGGGATGCAAAATACTACCAGCAGGAGCACACTTTATTCTATGAGAAAGTCCGTATCGTCAGGAGAGGATATTAGATTATATCCATAGGAAAGGATATATATCCACCGGATAGCATATCCCGATCCCTAAGAAAGTTTGTACCATAGCGTATTACTGTCTCTTGATAAGTTATCCTTTCCCAGGCTAAAAACCCCAAATCAATGAGCTGGAAAGATGCAGACTCTATTCTAGAGACTTATATATGATGTGTATAGCTAAAATATCCATCCTGCCCTGTATATTTATTTCGGAGTTATTCAATTCCTGGGGCTTATTGAGTAGCATGAGGGCGCTGCCTGGGGAGGTGGGGAGGAGGGGGGAACTGTATATTTATTTCGGAGTTATTCATTTTCTGGGGCTTATTGAGTTGCATGAGGACGCCGCCCGGGCGGGGTGGGGGGGGGAAGCTGTATCTTTATTTTGGAGGCCATTCATTTTTTTATTTATTTATACTGTACCACCATGAAAGGAGTCAATAAATGTATCGTTTTCACCAAGACAAATACATATGGTGCGCACCATCTTAAAGGTGACAGATTGCGATGAAATTCCAAAAGCCTAAGGCTTTTCAACGAAAAATGTTAAAATAAATGTAGAAAAATAGAACTCTACAGTCGTCTTGGGGGCAACGACGAACAGGGGTCTTTGTTGGTCAGGACAGTGGCGCTCAGGCTGGTATGCAACCACTTGTTTGGCTGAAATCTGTGTTTTCGTCGTTGTCCCAGGTTCGTCATTGCTGTAACGGCGTGCCAAGGCTCAAGGGAAAGTTCGGGAAGGAGAAGGATTAGTAATCGGGTTTTCGTTGGTTAAGTTTCTTTCGGGTTTCGTACACGTGTGGGTTTTCTTTCTATGGGTTTCTGTTACACGGATGAGTCATTGGGGTTCGGAAAGGATATATATATGGCTGTGATTTCCCTTTGTTCTTTCTTACTTTTCTCCTTATCCGAACTTCCTGTTATATAGGAATACATTCTAGTTTTGTCTTTAAAACCTCTACGAATCCGAGTTGTATAACCTTCTGGTTGTGCCCCTTGGTCCCCGTCTTCGTATCTTTTGGCCTCGACTGGCATATCATGCTAAGCTGAGCCATCTCTGATATTTTCGAACTTCGTTTGGTATTCATCGGTATAAAGCCCGATACTTGTCTGTTTCGAACCTCGTTTAGTATCTATCGGTATCGAGCCCGATATCCCCGAACCCTGACCCTGACCCCGCACGAGGTGAAGAGTTTTTCACCCACGTGATTCTGACCCAGCTTCTACCGTTCTCTAACCGAGAACCCCCGAACCCGTTTCTTGTATCTTCCGAGTCGGCCCGTAACACTAAGTTCGGATCCCCTCACACCAACCGGCACAACACCAGGTCCCGTCCTGACTTGGCCGCCCTCTTGGGCCGCCTGTCGGATTTCATCCGAGAAACCCCTCTTCCCCAGCCAGAAGATGGTCAGGAGTGGAACGAGACCTACGACCTCATTGAGGACTGTCTCACCACCCTCACCACCATCGCCGCCACCGAACCTGCCGCCCCCATCCCTGAACCCATCGTCCCTGTTCCTGCCCCCACCACCATCGTCCACCAGGAGATCATCACTGATCTCACCACCGAAATCAAGGGCCTTAAGGCCACCAATGAAGATCTGTCCTGGTCTCTTGAGACCTCCTCCGCCAACCTCACCGCCGCTCAGTCCCAGCTCGAGTCAGTGCAAGCTGAGCTCGAGACAAGCCTCCAGTCCTCCGCCGTCTCCGCCGCCCACATCGAGATCCTCCTGGAAGACCTCGCCGACTGGGAAGTCGCTTTCAACAACTCTCAGGAGGAAGTTACCCGTCTCAGCCTTGCCGGCTGGGAATACCAATGCCGAGTAGAGCAGGAACTTCTGCCCTACACCAGAAACCTCGAGGCCTATGCCTCTCAGTTCACCCCCGCCTCCGCACCAGCCTCCCGCCGCCAGACCCGTCGCTCCGCTCCCCGCACCCAGGACCCCCGCACCATGACCAGCTGGCGCAAGCCAGACGCCCAGATGACCCCCAGCAGCAGTTAAAAGGTCAGCCCCTCTGGTAGATCCTGACACACCAGAGGGGCCCGCCCCGTCACCCACACCAGCACCCGTCTCTCCCGTCCCGGCTCCGCACACAATGATCCTGTCGACGATGCCACACTCCGAAGAAGAGTTGAGCGAAGACCAGTTGGTCGTCGCTTGCTCCATCTCCGGAGAGAACCAAGCACCTGTCCCGACCCAGGCCCTGATCGATACAGGGGCCTCGGGTTATGCCTTCATCGACGCCACGTTTGCCCGCTCCCACGGTTTCCCTCTGACCCCCCTCCGGACTCCACGCCACCTACAGGTGATTGACGGCCAACAGTTGAGTCTGGCGCCATCACCCACATCGTCAAGCTGGCCCTGAACATCCAAGGCCACCTGGAATACGCTCCCTTCCTCGTCACCAAGTTGGGTCATTACCCGATTGTGATGGGGATCCCTTGGATGCGCCACCACGACCTTGTCCTCCGGCCCCGTCAGAACCAGATCATCTTCTCGTCGCCCTCCTGTGTCCGCCAATGCTCTGTCTCCCGACAGCCGGTCACTGCCCAGGGAATCACGTCCCAGATGTCTCCGCCCCGTGCCCCGATCCATGTTGCCGCCCTCAAGGCGTTCCAGTTCACCCGTCTCCTCCGTAAAGGGAGAGGTATGGTGTTCTGCGCTTCGCTGCGAGCCATCGATGCTGCCCTCGAGAACCCCGCTGACCCCCTGGCTCATGTCCCCCTCGAACACCATGGTTTTTCCCGGCTGTTCCTGAAATCTGCCGCCAACGTCCTGTCCCCGCACCGTCCCCACGACCACGAGATCACCCTGGAAAACGGAACGTCACCTCCCTTCGGCCCAATGTACAACATGACCCAAGCCGAGCTCTTGGCCCTCCGAGACTACATCCGTGAGAACATGGCCAATGGTTTCATCAGTGCCTCCGAATCCCCCGCTGGTGCCCCGATCCTGTTCGTGAAGAAGTCCGATGGTTCCCTCCGCTTGTGTGTGGACTACCGGAAACTCAATGCGATCACCGTCAAGAACCGCCATCCGCTGCCCCTGTTCTCCGAAACCCTGATGAACTTGTCGAAGGCTAAGTACTTCACCAAGCTCGACCTGCGATCTGGCTACCACCAGATCAGGATCAAGGAAGGAGACGAATGGAAGACTGCGTTCCGGACCCGCCTCGGCCACTACCAGTACAATGTGATGCCATTCGGACTCACCAACGCCCCGGCCACCTTCCAGCACTGGATCAACGGCGTGCTGCGCCCCCACCTTGACAACTTCTGCACCGCCTACCTGGATGATATCCTCATCTACTCTGATGATTTGGAGCAGCATAAGGAACACGTCCGGAAGATCTTGACCCTCCTCGAACAGAACCAGGTACACCTGAACCCCGAAAAATGCGAGTTTCATGTCCAGGAAACCAAGTACCTCGGCATGATTCTGTCCCCCGCCGGCATCAGTATGGACCCTAAAAAGGTCAGCACGGTCCAAGATTGGGAAACTCCGGCGAACGTCAAGGATGTGCAAATATTTTTTGGCTTCGCGAACTTCTACCGGCGTTTCATCCGCGGTTATTCGAAGGTGGTCTCCCCCATGACGGCACTGACAAAGAAAGGTGTCAAATTCCAATGGACCCCTCTCGCAGACGAAGCATTCCGGAACCTGAAGGAGGCGTTCACCTCGGCTCCGATCCTCAGACACTTCGACCCGACTAAGGAAAGCATCGTGGAAACCGACGCCTCCGACTACGTCTCCGCCGCCGTTCTGTCCCAGTGTGATGATGAAGGTATCCTGCATCCAGTCGCATTCTTCTCAAAGAAGCACTCCCCCGCGGAATGTAACTATGAGATTTATGATAAGGAACTTCTCGCGGTAATCAAATCCTTCACGGAATGGCGCCACTACCTTGAATCAGCCCAGTTTGACATCAAGGTCATCAGTGATCACCGGAACCTGGAATACTTCATGTCCACCAAGATGCTAAACCGCCGTCAAGCCCGTTGGTCCGAGTTCCTGTCCCGTTTTAATTTCTGTATCCAGTTCAGACCAGGGAAACAAGGAGGAAAACCAGATGCTTTGACTAGGAGATCAGGAGACCTCCCTAAAGAGGGGGATGAAAGGTTGCAGCAGCAGAGTCAGGTGGTTTTGAAACGCGAAAATTTGGACCCTGGAATCAAGCTAAGTTTGTTAGCGGGTACTTTGTCAAATGAACCCGCTGGAAGAATGTACTCTGCCCAAGAACTCTTGACCCAACCTTACCAGACAGATAGTTTCCCCCTCGAAGTCCTCACTATGCTCGCCAACGGAACCAAGCACTCCCGGAAGATCTCGTTGGGCGAATGTTCCAAGTCCCCTGAAGGCATACTCCTGTACCGCGGCCTCATCTACGTCCCAGACCACGACCCGTTGAAACTTTGGCTCCTACAGGAACACCACGACAAACCCTCCGCCGGCCACCCCGGAAGAGCCAAGACCCTGGAACTCCTGTCCCGCAACTACTACTGGCCCACCATGAGGAAGTACGTTGACCAATACGTTCTGAACTGTGATACCTGTCGCCGTAGCAAAGCACCCCGCAACCGACCTCAAGGTGTTCTCCGCCCGCTCCCGATCCCCGAGGGTCCCTGGACCGATCTGTCAATGGACTTCGTCACTGGCCTCCCGGAAAGCAACGGTTACAATGCCATCCTGGTAATAGTCGACCGCTTGACCAAGATGCGACACCTGATCCCGACCACCGAAGAATGCGACGCCCCCGCCCTTGCCGACCTGTTTGTGGACTACGTTTGGAAACTACATGGCCTCCCGGAAACCATCGTCTCGGACCGTGGCACACAGTTCACCTCGGACTTCTGGAAGTCCCTCTGCTCCCGCTTGGAAATCTCGCCTAGGTTCTCGACAGCCTTCCACCCCCAAACGGATGGCCAGACAGAAAGGATCAACGCCGTGATGGAACAATACCTCCGCGCCTATGTCTCCTACCAACAAGACGACTGGTCCCGCTTCCTGCCCCTCGCCGAGTTCGCCACCAACAACCACGTCTCAGAAACCACACACCTGTCGCCGTTTGAGGCCAACTACGGAAGACACCCCCGGATGTCTTTTGGCCCTCTGACGCATGGAAAGACGACCGCTGAAGACCGAGCCAACGGATTGGCACGCGACATGTCCCAGACCTTCGAGTTCCTCCGCGACGAGATGAAGAGGTCCCAGATGATCCAAGAGGAGTTCGCCAACGCCCATCGGGTCCCCGCCCCCAGGTACTCCGTCGGAGATAAGGTATGGCTAGCCACCCGCAACCTCGAAACCAAGCGCCCCTCCAAGAAGCTGGACTGGAAACAGATCGGCCCCTACACGGTAACGAGAATGGTCAGCCCATATGCCTACGAGCTCGACCTGCCTGTCTCCATGAAGGTACACCCAGTATTCCACGTCTCCCTCCTGTCACTGGCCGCCCGGAACCCCGTACCTGGACAACAACAACCACCGCCTCCACCAGTAGAAGTCGAAGGAGAGGAGGAGTGGGAAGTCGATGCTGTCCTGGATTTCCGTCACCGCAACGGCCGTCTCTGGTACCTGACCCGTTACGTAGGATATGCTGAGCCCTCCTGGCAACCTGCGGAAGACCTGGAACACGCCCCTGATGCCGTCCGAGAGTTCCATACCCGGTATCCACGCAAGCCTCAGCCTAGCAGGAGCTAGGCCTTAGAGAGGGACCTGATCTGTAACGGCGTGCCAAGGCTCAAGGGAAAGTTCGGGAAGGAGAAGGATTAGTAATCGGGTTTTCGTTGGTTAAGTTTCTTTCGGGTTTCGTACACGTGTGGGTTTTCTTTCTATGGGTTTCTGTTACACGGATGAGTCATTGGGGTTCGGAAAGGATATATATATGGCTGTGATTTCCCTTTGTTCTTTCTTACTTTTCTCCTTATCCGAACTTCCTGTTATATAGGAATACATTCTAGTTTTGTCTTTAAAACCTCTACGAATCCGAGTTGTATAACCTTCTGGTTGTGCCCCTTGGTCCCCGTCTTCGTATCTTTTGGCCTCGACTGGCATATCATGCTAAGCTGAGCCATCTCTGATATTTTCGAACTTCGTTTGGTATTCATCGGTATAAAGCCCGATACTTGTCTGTTTCGAACCTCGTTTAGTATCTATCGGTATCGAGCCCGATATCCCCGAACCCTGACCCTGACCCCGCACGAGGTGAAGAGTTTTTCACCCACGTGATTCTGACCCAGCTTCTACCGTTCTCTAACCGAGAACCCCCGAACCCGTTTCTTGTATCTTCCGAGTCGGCCCGTAACAATTGCCCCAAAGTTGACTGTAGTGCAAGAGCTAAATATTAGTTCTATGGTGTGCACACCCATAAATGTGATAGGGTGGCGTACAGAAGATACAGAAGTGAAACAATTATGGCTGCAATATCGCCTCATGGGCCAATAAGAAGAGGGCCTTCTGCTGCATCACTGCCATGGCCTAATCGGGTTTGCTTCTTTATGGGTATAAATGCTTCTTTAAGGGTATAAATGGGTATAATACTGTTCCACTTTGTGAATGCTTGCCGCATTTTACATACTAAAATACCCAATTTCAAATTTCTTCTACATTTATCAGTGTGCGCACCATACTTTTCTCAATTTTTCATATCTATCTTGGATCAAAAGCCTTAGCAATTTCGAAATGGTAATTTCTGTATGTAAAATGCGCGAAGCATTCACAGATTGAGACAGGCTTGGCAGAAGGTATGGCGCATCACGAGAAAGGTGACACTTTGGGACAACATTACAAAAGCCTACAGTCGTCTTGGGGACAACAACGAAACCCAGTCAAGACAGCAGCGCTCAGGCTAGCATGCAACCACTTGTTTGGCTGAAATCTGGGTTTTCGTCGACTGTAAGGCTTTTCAACGAAAAATGTTAAAAGAAATGTAGAAAAATGGAAATCTAGTACAAAAGCTAAATATTAGTTCTATTTTTCTCGATTTCTAATATCTATCTTGGTTAAAAAGCCTTAGGCTTTTGAAATTGCAGATTTTTGTATCTAAAATGCGCCAAGCATTCACAGAATGGAACAGGCATGGCAGGAGATACACAACAACACCACAAATCCCTTCGTGTATTTTCACGACCTGGCGCTAATAGGCAGCATTTACTCAGTAATAAACCTGAACCTCATTCCGTGAACCTTTTGCTGCGAAGTCACCTTCTGTGACCTCTCCTATACCATTTTCGGGTGTCTCCACAGTCTGTAGGTAGCTAGATTTTTTGAATATCACCACGGCGTCGCGGGCCTAATATATATGTCTCCGACTTTGCTCTGAAACACGAAAGGATATGCAGGCCAATATTGTAGATGATAAATCGTTATTTTAGGGAAGAATATTTGACTACGCTCAGAATATATAGAAAATTTAAAACCAATTTTTTCTAAATATTCACAGGCTAGTCAATTATTCCGCCCTAAAATAACGATTTATTTAATAATCTACAATATTTGGGTAATTCCTGCCAAGCCTGTTCCACCCGCCAAACCTGACTTGTCACCTTTATGATGGTGAGCACCATACACAGCAACACCCTAAATGTGCAAGCTGATATGGTAGATAATAAATCGTTATTTTAGGGCGGAATATTTGACCAGCCTAGGAATATATAGAAAATTTAAAACCAATTTTTTCTATATATTCATAGGCTAGTCTACAATATTTGGGGTGTTGTGTACACGCGACCAGCAACAGGAAACCGAAAAAAGGAAGAACAATTTACATATTTTATTGCTCAATTTGGTCCTATAAACCTAGGTATGATATGGACAAATAAATCGCAAATATAAAATATGAAAATATAAAATATGAAAATATAAAATATGAAAATATAAAATATGAAAATAGAAAATATGAAAATATAAAATATGAAATATAAAATATGGAAATAATAATAATAATAATAAAAATTCGAATAATATGATAATAATAATAATAAAAATCGAAAAACATAAAAAGGTTATTGAATAACTGGGAACATCAAATTCCCAGTATATTGACGATTATACAGACTCTGCTGCAGGTAAATACTCCAGTCAAATTCCCAGTATACTTCTCTTTGGGTGGTTCGGTTGGGGAGGGTTGTTCACACCAAGTTTCGGCTCCATGCGATACTCTTTTACCCAGAAATAAATGAAACACTAATATGTATAAAAAAAAAATTATAACCGACCCCACCAAACCCACCAACCCCATCAAACCCACCAACCCCATCAACCTAAATACCATCCACCAATACGAATCCCACTCAACAATTACCAAAAACTTTGCTATTCCATACCACCTATAGACATTGACATTCAACCACCAATCCACAGTCCTTTACAAGATGCACTGTGCATCACAGCTGTCCTTGTCGCAGAAAACCCTACTCTTCTTACCTCTTTTCAAATGTCTTTTGAAACAGGTCATCCTGCAATCTTATGGGAATATATTCATTAAAGCCTTAAATCTCTTGATGCACCAATGCCCAAAGGAGTACACTTGATGAATGATGGCCTTTCACAGTTCATCAACCAAACAAAGGGTTGCAAAAGATGTATAGCCAATCCCAGTCTCCAAGCCACTCTGCAAATCACCAGGAACGAACGCAAGGTCCATCGGGTTAACCACAAAAAATTGATTCAGGCTTTGGGCATCTCAACCAAACCCGAGAACAGGGACAAAAACCTTGCCAAACTGGAGGATCCCAATCGTCTTCCCATTCTCGAAAACCCTTTTCCACCAAAGGATGTTTGGATTTCATGTTCCAAAAAAATTACCCAACGCTGGTCTCAGGATTTGGCAACTGTCAAGCTTGCTGATAATAGAACAAAAAGGAAGCCAATTATTACCTATGAAAATCAATCTGTTTGGACACCATTGTTGGAGAAAAAGAGAGTGTCATTTTAAGGGACACTGATGGTGATATTGTCTGCCTGGTGATCAGAAATTTCATTCCTCATGAAGAAACTAGAATGTGGGCAAATGAAATTGTTGTCAATGCACTTGCCATAAAAAAAAGTGTGAGGGTATGTAGACTCCCCCATTATGTTTCAAAGCTTATTTTGTTTTGTTTTATTCACACATACGATTAGCTGGATGATCCTGGAAAATTGGTGCTTGAAGGATTTTCAGCTGAAATGTTGAATAGGCCCACTTTTGCATGGGCAAATAATCTTCCGAAAAATAGATACACCTTGAAGGAGGTTCTGAGCATGAGGTACAAGACATCCTCTGTCTACGCCATACTCTGGAACGTTTGCAGGAGCCAATTGCCAGTTGAGATAATCAAAGGATATGATGAATACTTGGAGAATAATAAAATGTGCCGGATGAATCCACACACCATGGATCCGAATGACAAAGGAAGATATTCAATTGGAAACCATACTTTTCACTCATGTATGCTGGCTCCTCCGTCAGGCAATTTCGCCCACAATTATGTTAGGTATATTTCATCTTTCTAATACAGTTTAAATATTTACTAAAAAAATCAGATATACACACAACGAATTCAATGCCACCAAATACATGATTGGCTGGACAATTGACCGGGTGGCTGCAAATGGGCCTGAGACTAGTGGAAATTTCTTTGTTGCTAGCCATGGAATTCTGGTTGAAGGAGCTACGAACACATTGATTGTATGGCAACCCAAGCTATGCCATGGGACCACCCTTTCCGATATTGACCCAGCTGCTCCGGAACCTGGCTTTAGACACACTGTGGCTAGTATAGCCCTTTCTAAAAGGCTTGCTGGTGTCTGGGAAAAATAAATGAAGCAACAAGTCACAGAATCGGATCTGGTGGATGCATTTACTACTACATTTTTGTAATCGTAAAGGTAACAATGAAGAGAGGTTTTCCAGAAGAAATGGGTGATACCTTTATCATTCTTTCTTTTTGTAATAATATTGGAACAATTGTATCCATTACGCAACCCCTTAAAAAAAAAAAAAAACCCATAATCGTAATTGTATTGTTGGCATTTTTATGTATCTTAACAATAATACTCATGATTATAAATCTCACTTTAATGACAGGCATTTCCGGAAGTACACAAGTACAATTTAAGCCACCCGAAATAACTACCACACACTGTTACCGCTAAAATTGGTACTACCATTTTAGTAATACTCACAGTTATAAATCTCCTCGTAATATCATTAAAGTTACAACTATCTATAATTATTATCTAGTGCTGAACCATTCTCTTTTGTATTTTATTTCATGCGATGACAGGCAAGCTGTTGTATCGATTTAAAACTTATGTCTTCACCAATCAATCTCTAGTATATAAAATCACACCAGACTAACTATACCAGATCTACCTGTTTATTTTTTTTCTATAGCCGGCAGCTAAATCTACATATGCTGGTGTAGTCTTTAGAAG